>JARWLF010004693.1:0-10001 GCA_029853055.1 Scenedesmus sp. KT-U
ATGCGCATTGTCGCAGGCATTAAACAAGCGCAGATAGTCGTCTGCGAGCCTCCTGATGACAAGGAACCCCGACTCCCTGCTGTGGAGAGCCTTGCAAAGCACAGCCCCACCCTCACTGACTTACACCTGCTCCTCACTAGCCGCAGCAGCTATGCTGCAACTGCGGCAGTGCTTGGCAAGCTGAGCTGCTTGCAGAGCTTAAAGCATGTCACATTGGGATTGGATATCTCCTTGGTGAGTCCATGCTTGATCTGATAGCCAGTGACTACTTCCAACCGATCCATCCCTGGATATGCAGCGTATTCCCCTGTTTGTATATGCTTGTACCTATATTGAGGAACCAAACACATAGCAAATACACCTTTCAATATGCATGCATGCTCACATGTTTGAGTCTCTGCTGACTCTACCACCACTGTTGCCTGTTCTATCAGAGTCCCAAGAAGGGTGCTTGGCCTGCCTTATTCAGCGACAGCCTACAGCTGGGCAAGGTTCCTGCACTAATCATCAAGGGATCATCAATGCCCTCAGTCACCATCACGGTGAGTGCGCACATCCGCCACAATTATCACAGAACCCTACTGCGTCTTTCGGTCTCAAACCAATTAAGAGCTTGCACCTACTATCAACCCCAGCTTTGTGCAGTTGTTGATAGTCTGCAGAATATGGGCAACAAGCAGCTGCTACAAGTTTGTCCAATAAAAACTCATCTATATACTCTGTGATGTGTGTACAACCAACGACTATGTGTCTGCTGATGATGCCTTGTGACACCTGCAGCTGT
Organism: Scenedesmus sp. KT-U; assembly: GCA_029853055.1. NCBI lineage: Eukaryota > Viridiplantae > Chlorophyta > Chlorophyceae > Sphaeropleales > Scenedesmaceae > Scenedesmus > Scenedesmus sp. KT-U. The sequence continues at coordinate 785 of JARWLF010004693.1, forward strand.
TCCTGCAGCAGCTGGTCAAACACAGGCAGCACCTCAAGAAGCTTCACCTTGATTGGGGCCGCAGCAGTTGCTTTAGCCAGCTGCCTGCATATCGCCCTCCTGTGTGGTTGCAAACCCTCAGCTACCCTTCAACCCTGGTATCAACACTGAATGCCAACCAGTTGGAGCATCTAGTCAAGCTGACGAATCTGCAGGACCTCATGTTTGATGCTGATGAAAGTGTGGCCAGCAATGACTGGAAGCAGTTGTCCAAGCTGAAGGCTCTGACCAGTCTGAAGGTAAGTAACGGCAGCCCAAGTCAAGTCATGTCTGTGCAGGCGTGTCTTCATCAAAGTAGTGCAGATGCAGTGCAGTAGTGCAAATGCAGTAGTGCAGATGCAGTCGACCAACCCTGCAGCACATGACAGGCACCGGGTGTTCAGTCTCAGTGAGCTCAGGTCGAAACCCACACCAGACTCCTCCATTCTGAACTGTGGTACATACTCATTGCTCATATGGGCTGCATGACTGACTATGGGAGTACAAGCAGGTTACAGTTGAGCTGCTTGATGGTATTCGTCGGTTGCTGTAATGATTCCTAGTTGTGCATGCTGCAGGTCAATGGTCTTGTAAACAGTTCAGTGCTGAGCAAGGTTGCAGCCTTGAAGAAGCTGCAAAAGCTGAGCCTCTGTATCGAGCTGCTTGGTCCAACTGGTGGAAAGCTTGCCAAGGACTTCAGCGAAGTAAAGCATATTGAGGAGCTGCGCATAGCGTAAGTAGCCCTCTGTGGTGGCATTGTATCTTGATTGCAACACACCCAGGGCACCTAAAGCAGCGGCTTGTATCATCGTTCCAGTGTGCCACTTGCCGGCAACTGTTTGCCTGTGACTCTCATCTCTCACAGCACGCACATGTGAGAGGTATGCTAGTGCAGATTGCTGCACATCAGACAGCAACTGCTGATGCATGCTGACTCACCCTGCTGATGGTTGTCCTGTGCAGGTTGTACATCTACTCTGTGGTGCACTTCACTTCTGATATCCTACATCAAGAGCTGCAGTGCCTAGCAGACACAGTGTGTAGCAGCTTGCAGACACTCACAGTCACCACTGTGCCCTGGTCAAAGAGCACAGGAGAATGCATCGCTCAGTTGACAGCACTGACATCACTCCACCTCATGCAGGTTGGTGGTTTAAAGGGTCACACAGAATTCTTGAATGTGCTAGTGATATAGCAGCATAGCGCAGGCTTTACTATTGTGGCTGCCCACGAATCGCTGTGAAATGAACAGTGTCCCTCCCAAGGGGTCCAATGCAAATTGCCCGGTTCCTCTGATATGATATGGTTGGCAATGGCGGGTGTTTTGACTTTTGACGTGCAATCAAAGCTGCTCAAGGTGTCGCTGTGTGTTCGTGCAGGGCTTGCTGCAAGCCAGCAAGCAGTAATCATGGACAGAACCTCACACTGCGTTGTTGAGACCCTTTGTCCTGTGCTATATACTGCAGGTGCACTCCTCAGATGCCCTGGTGGAGCCTCTGTATGATTTGACACCACTGGGAAGGCTACGTAACATGACTGAGTTCAGTATTGAGCTGCCCACTGCACTCAGTGCGAAGATTACGTTTGGTGTGTATCCCGAGGACTTACCAGGAGCCAGGCGTAGCAGCAGAAGACTGTCACAGCAGAAGGTAGGTATGGGCATGTCTTGGCTGGCAACTCCAACCTGCTGGTTCATCGATTGATTGCAGAGGACTGGCTGTACTGCCGTCATCAAGTGCTTATCTGTCCTTTCCTCATCCTGCACCAACAGCGGTGCTATCGGCACAACTGTTTGTGCTGCTGATTGTGGCTAAGTACCTATAGCCTGTAGGGACCCTCTCTCTGTGCAGTTTGTTGGCAGGCAACCGGTACTCTACCCACTCATGCGCATATTGCTATCGCTGCTGTATTGACATTGTCTGCTCTGCTGCCTGCAGATTCCCCAGATGAGGTGTCCCAATGACCTGAGTGCCATGTGGACAGTCTGGCCTCAGCTGCAGCGGCTGAGACTGTCAGGCATCAATGATGCAGTAGCAAATGCGACAATTTGGAACATGCAGCAGCTGTCACAGCTGACCAGCCTGCGCATGGACTTTGTTGGCGGCAGTGCATTCTTGCGCAGCCCATCGTTGGATCTGGATCAGCTGCCTGGCCATCTGAAGGAGTTGTCACTGGCAGGCTGCACAGTTGGAGTGCAACCATGCGTACGGTTTGGGTGAGTAGTATGCTGTTAGCTACACCTCAGCGAGACTGCATACCAGCGGTGAGATTGCTGGTTGCAGTCGTTGGCTGCACCAAAGGCAGAAGATTATTGGCTGGTGTTGAGAAGCACCGACAAGCAGCGTCCTGCGGAGTGATTGTGATTGATCATTGATCATCTCATCAGCTCCGATCTGAATTGAATCTGACACATCTGGCTATACCTTCCTCTGCCTGCAGGGAGAGTCTCACCAGCCTGAGTCTCAATCGTTGCCAGCTCCCAGTCAACCACAGGGGCTTCCCTGAGGTGTCGCAGTGCCTGGAGCGATCTGAGGCTCTTGAGCTGTTACTGGCGCAGCTGCAAGATCTTCAACAATTGGAGCTCATCAATATACGGGATCTCTGCAACCAGCAGCTGGGCAAGCTTACGAGTAAACTGGCCTCTTTGCGCAGTCTGTCAGTGGTGGACATTGGTAACCCTGAATTGAATCATGGAGCCCTGCTTGGGTTGACCTGTTTGACAAAGCTGCGGAGACTGAGGTGGCATGTTGGTGATGTGTTGGATCAGATGCCTGACTTAACCTCACTAGCCAAGATGAAGGGGCTGGTATCATTGCATATCCCTGTAGCGCTGCATACACAGATGGAACGTTGGGGTGGTTATGCTGTGCTGGATGCCCTGCCGTTCTGTGATGTGCATGTTGAGGCTGTGTAGGTGATTCAACGCTGGAGAGTAGCAATGGTTCCCAAGTTGCTTGTTATGGATTGCAGTTGGGCTGTGATGCCTCATTGATTCCCTCAACTTCCCTCACACTATGATGATTGAGGAGATCTAGTTTACTTTGTTGGCGTCAGGTTGAAGCTTGGTTAACATTGATGGCAAAGAGTTGCCAAGCCTTGGTCTGAGACAGTGCAGACGATATTGATGATATGCACGCAGCAGGCTTGCCCTGGATGTGCCACACTCTGGCTACTACTCGGCTACTTGGCATTACTGCAAAAGAAACTGCTTTCCGTGTTCTGTCCTGCTGTAAAGAGATCTGTGTGCGGTTCCCTGACCTGCCCCATCCCTGTGTCTGCTGGCTGTACCTGCAGCCTGGCTTCACTCAAACCAGGCCATGCCTCACCATCTCCGCTGCAGATCGGACTGTCTTATGCTATAGGCATGACCCAGTGCTGCGATACAGAACAAGTACTAGCATGATCAAAGTTCTCGGAGTTTGTCCTTGACCTTCCCGAATTTCAGCGACCGTTGCGCTACAACTACAACTGTACGGAACCAAGGGCGTGGCACTCGTTGTGACGATCGCCTTGAAACTTTAGGCTTGACATCTGTGATTATTTGGTATGGTGCGCAGAATTTTGAATCTGCTGATCATATGCCAACTGTCCGACGTTCCTCACATTGGGAGACATGGCGGTGCACTACTGCTCTAGTAGCACAGCCATGTGGCAGATATTAGCAGTCTCTACGTTACTGCTTGCAGCGGGAGTTGCTGCAGAGCAACCCACGCTGCCCAACCGCCTCTGCTCCTACTCCTCCCTGGCTGTTCTCGGCTCCGGTGACACTGGTTGTTTGGGCCAGCTCTCTGCTGCTTGATACCTTCATACCCAGAAGTAGAATGTTTGCATCATTCCGGGAAGTTGCTCGCGGCACAGTTGCAAGTTTTGCCGCTACTGACTCTAGACTCTATGCACTGCTGCTGCTGTCTCGCTGTTGATCTGCAGTGAGGCGCAACGGCTTCGAGCCAGTGTCAAAGTTCCGAGGTTGTGGGTTCGCAGTGGCTGACAACAAGTTTTTTGATCTAGTGGACACCTCTAAGCCACCTAGAGTAGCAGCAGAAGCTGACTATGCCTTCGCACATGAAGCCCCAGTGTACCTTCCTGGGCTGAACCAGGTATGCTGGTGCCAGCCGCATCATACCTCTTCTGCGATACAGATCTGTAGTGGTACTCATACCAGCAACCCAACCTCGCTGACAGTGTGCAAGCAGCTACCATTGCAGGGCAGCCATAACTTGAAGTTCATTCCTGTTGTGATTACGTGCTGCTTGTACAAACACCTTGCAGATTTTCTTCACGTCCAACAGACTGGGCAATACCAGTGGAGTACTGCAGTACATCCAGGTGTGTGGCAGGTTGAACCAAACACAGCTGTCCAAGCAACATCTAAGACCAACAGATGTACCGTCTTCGGGCGTCATCCCTGGCTCAGCCAGCACAGCAGCAGCTGTTGTCATGGGACACTCACCAGTAATGACTCATGGCATTGTACCAGCTAGGAGTATCTGTTACTTTGTTGACATTGAATTATCACTTAGCCAGTCTGATGACACACTACTGGCTGTTCTGGTGTTGTTGAAACATATCAGTGCTTTTTGGTGCACCGACTCCTTTTGCTGCACTGACTCCTTTTGCTGCTCGCGTGCTCCCCTTCCCTACAGCTCAACACGCTCGACTTGGCAACAGGCAAAGTCACAGTGCTTTCATCACTGACTAATGTGCTCCCAATGGCCAATGGGGCCACGAACTGGCCAGGCACTAAGGATGCAGTTGCTCTGGTAACACAGGGCAAAGGTGACTGGCAGCCTGGTGCAGTCAACAAGCTCAACCTCCGGACCCTCAAGTACGAAACCATCGTCAACAACTACTTTGGTCGCCCTTTCAACTCCCCCAACGATGTGGTGTTTTCCAAGGACGGCAAGACGATCTTCTTCACTGATCCGCCTTACGGCTCCGCTCAGAACTTCAAGCCGAAGCCAGAGCTGGGCAACTATGTGTATGTCTTTGACACCAAGTCCATTGTAAAGCCCAATGGTATTGCCTTCTCACCGGACTACAAGACAGCTTATGTGACTGATACAGGCATGGCTGATGTGAGTAGTGCTGTAGCTCTGCTACCATTATCTATGCTGGTAGTGTCATGCTTTCATCACACCTCCCCTGGCACTGTTCAAGTCCATACAGTTGCACTGCCCTATGCTATTCATGTTTATTCACTAGATGGCTTTTCACAATGGTCTGCAGTTCTGCTGCTATCTTGAGCTCCACTTCCGTATCACCTACTTGCAGGGAACTGGTGCGCCTTTCAACCCTGCCAATCCACAAACAATCTACGCTTTTGACGTCATTGTTGACAAACCCTCCAGCAAGGGTGATGGCTCATTCCCCACCCTACAAAGCCGCCGGACCTTCGCAGTGGCAGATGCTGGTTTTCCTGATGGCGTGAAGTTAGATGTGGAGGGTAACGTGTACACTGGGACAGGTGCTGGTGTGGAGGTGTTTGCACCTTCAGGGCAGAGACTGGGTACTGTACTGATAGACGGTGGTGTGGCTAATCTGGTGTTTGCTGGAAATGAGCTGTATGCACTCAATGAGAAGCGCATCATTGCCATCAAGATGAAACTTGCTGGTGCACAGCTGCCATGAGACAGCTGCTGATGAGGGGTCAGCCTGGTGCTAGTCAGTCGCTTCGCTGGATGATAGTGTGAAATAGTAGAAGCAGTGGCTTCTGCGGCGCAAGTAGTTCAGCAACAGCAATGCAATGTAGTGACTTGTGCAGGTGATTCCCGTGACAGCTGCTGTATGCAAGGTCATCTCACATGGTGTGATGTTTGGTTGCTGTCAGAGATAGTGTTGTGTGGCAGCTTTCTCCTATTATTCCTGCCAGTTGTAGGCTGCATTCCCATGCTATGAATGCCAGTGGGTTTCTTATGTCCTTTCAGCCTGTGTGTGATGCATGCATGCCATGCGGCATTATGTAGGGTATTTAGGGTCTATGTAGTGTCTGCATCAAAACCGGTCATGACCTGACCCCTCAAGTTGATGACTAGTATGCAGCAGCGTGATGGAACATGGTTGTAAGGGGTCTTTGGTTGTCAAATGCTAGGTAGTGCTTGTGGCTTCAAGCCAAGTTGGCTTACTGGGTTTGTAGCACTTGTTTGGTTCGTCAATTGCAGAACTCAAAGCAGCAAGCCGCTGCCATAGACAGGCTTACGTCAAGAAGAAGCTTTGTTGTATGGTTTGTACAGGTTATCGGTCACTAGCAAGAAGGTCAGACTTGCAAGCCCGTGCAAAAGAACTGTGTAGCAGTGTGTTCAACAAAGAATCTGTTGCCAGTCAGTCGTGAGCATTCCACATCACAGGGTTCCTTATGACTATGTATTGATCACAGTTGGACCTGGCTCCAAGCCAGTGGCTGCATGTGGTATATGCCACACGCTCATACATCTGTATGGAATTTGGATGATGTGCTCGACAGTGGTAACTTACCAGCTCAGTGAGCGGCCCAACCTTACAGGTGCACTGGTAACCCCATCACAGCCAATGGTCAAGTGGCCTGATGGACACTGCTGCAGTTGCAGCAAGGTATGACACAGTGTCGTGATATACTCAGCATGACATCACCTATAGGTCACAGGGTGTGCCCTGTCAAGTGACAGCATCTGCGAGGTGGCTTCCAGACCTGCCGCAGTAGGCTCTCATAAGGGCACCGTCTTCATAGCTGCTGCCGCATGTGTGACCCATGTTCACAACAGTGTCATGTATCCATAGTATGTTGCTGCATTCCTGCCTTCCTTGCGTGTAACGTCTGTGTGGCTCAGAGGGAAGCGTTCTTCTGGCTGAGAGTGGTGTGGCTTGATGGCATGCCAACCGATCTGCATGCAAAACACCAGTACAACTGTCAGTCATGCGATCCGAGCCACGGTGGCACAGCGATGTGCAGTGTACAGACATTGACGATTGTCAAATACAGTGTATGTGAGTACACTCTGAAATGCCATCAGCTTGCACTCTGAACTGCAATAAAGAAGCTTCACAAGTGCAACAAGAGGTGCCACCCATTGCGTTTATGATAGACAGCTACCAGTGACAGTACGCTTCTTGTGGCCATCACACTTGGCTCTTATGACAGGTCACATTACACATGATACGTCTGAAGCAGAGGCAGTCCATGTGCCACTCATCTAGACCTTGAACTTTGTCTGCCATGTTGCATGGGGCAGGCACTAATCATCAAGGCCACACAGACCTGCTGTGATGCAGTTAAAGGCTCCTGCAGGGACCGCTGAGCATCCCACTCGACTCGCCTATGCAGCTTATGGTCTGCTCTCCATCGGTCAAAGCTGGTGTATGACTTTGCCTGCTGTGGGTTGGCGCTGAAGTGACGCAGCAGCTGCACTGCCTCTTGGTATTCAGCACGGCACATGGTGCAGCCTCGGTCAAAATCTGTGAAGGTGAACCATGCCTGCATAGCCACCATGTTACACTTACGCTCATTAGAACCATCTGCCATAATACTGGTGTTTGAGTATCCGCTGGCTGCATAAAACAAGACATAACCTTTCAGTCTCGTGACACACAGGGTACTATATTGAGCTTCGTTTCCCGACTTGCTTACTCTCCTGTTGGAACAAATGTGAGCATCACTGGCCTGTAAGCTACTTCAAGCTGCTGCAATCTGTAGATATTACCTGCACCTCATACTTGTAAGCTTGTCTCCCTAGTATGGCATTGAGCATATCCCCAAGCTTGCCTCTGAAGATATTGCTGTCTCCTTCTACCTCCAGTGTGCTGGCTATATGGCTGTTTACTCCTAGCTTGTAGTCCTCGAACACTTGCATGTACCTTTCCTCCGGTATCTCATGAAAAGGATAATGCAGTGTACTGGCCGCTGCGTCGAAGAAGGGATCTGTCGCCCCCAGAGTACTGCAACAAGGTCAGGCAAGCGGGTAAGCTGGCAGGGTGGCGACCAGTCAGCGATGGCATACTGTGGAGAACCTGACGTCCCCAGAGCACAGCCTAAACCAAATACTCACGTCATGCCAAAAAATTGGCCGCTGTTGGCGAGTGCGTCTGACGCCATTGCTCTTCAGGCTTGGCCTTGCGCGCTATGTGTTATGTACTGCCTGCGGGCGGTATCAGCGCCATGCACTATGGTACATCAGGATGTATGCATAACTTGTGTTTGAAGCGTAATACAGCACACCCAGGGCTTCTTCTTTTGGCGAATGCTGAGTACAAGAGTGTCCTGTTGCTCGCGAGCACGGATGCTGTGGTGAGTTTGTTTGCAACGCAATGGTAGTAAGAAGACATATTCACGGACAACAAGGTGGCACATGTTATGCTCACTGTGTTAGACACTCAGCCCGCCTGCCTGAAGCTCTGCTACGCAAGTTGGGCCAGCAGTAGGCCTCTGACATATCCTACACACAATACTGCGACTTTGTGCTGACATTTCACTGCACATCAACGCAGTACTGTCGACTGCTACCTGCACCATGCACACCTCGACATCGATGCAGCGTGGTAGCTTCTGCAGCGGTAGCGTGAACTTTGTCAGGCTACAAAGCTATTGCAGGCTTTCACGTTCAGTGATTCGCCAGAGAGCAGTCAGCCAATCTCAGCAGTCTAGCGCACACCTGGCACCTAGCAGCAGCATGCAGCCTGGCCATGCCTCAAATGGTTCAGCTGAACTTCCAGAAGTGGTAGGCTCCCGTGTTGCAACTGTCAAACGACAAACAAAGGAAACCAAGGTGGAGGTTCGAATCAACCTTGATGGCACTGGCAAGTGCATCACCAACACCCCAGTGGGCTTCTTGAACCACATGCTTGATCAAATAGCATCCCATGGCCTGTTCGATGTCTATGTGTCCGCTGATGGTGACACGTGGATTGATGATCATCATACAGTTGAAGATGTAGCTCTAGCGTTGGGAGGTGCCTTCTCACAAGCACTTGGAGACAGAAAGGGCATCCATAGGTTTGGAGAGTTTACTGCTCCTCTGGATGAAGCCCTTACCCATGTGGTACTGGATCTGTCAGGCAGGGCCCATCTCAGTTGCGACCTGCAGATACCAGCACAGCGGATAGGCAACTTTGACACAGAGTTGGTTGAGCACTTCTTCATGTCCTTTGCCAATACATCTGGCACAACCCTGCACATCCGGCAGTTAGCAGGCAAGAACAGCCACCACATAGTTGAAGCAACATTCAAGGC
>JARWLF010004696.1:0-10184 GCA_029853055.1 Scenedesmus sp. KT-U
GCTGCATAGCTTGCACTCCAGTAGGTTCTGCTGATGCCTGTATGCCTGTTGCTGAAGTTCTGAACGCAGCCTCAGGTGATGTGCTTGCTGTCTTGTTGTTGCTTGCTATTCCGGACAGCAGCTGAGTCTGGAGCAGGCTGGGTGGCACAGTGTCTTGTGGCTGCAAGCTGTTACGTGCTGCAAGCAGAGCATGCCTTTCTGCTGCATCTTGCACGCCAAGCTGCAGCAAGCGCTGATCGGTCAGCAACAGAAGCTGCACTCCGACAACATCCTATGGCCCAGTTCAACAGAAAGAATGTAAGTGAGAGACAAAAGGCCATGGCAGATACAGTGCAGTGCATACGCTGCAGTTTCAGGGTGTGCAGAGCCAAGTGAACATCATTGCCAGATCAGAGAACACCTTTGCTTAGGACGACAGCAATCAGCAACTGCCCTTCCAGCTGCTTGAACAGCTATTGCGATGCTGTTCATGTTTTCGCACCAGGACCTGCCACCTGGCGCTTACCTGCAACGCAGCGATTGAGGCCCTGGGAAACCCAAGTGAAAAGGCCCATTTCTGAACATCTGCTGCTGACCATGCTGCAACATCTGCCGGCAATTCAACGGAGCTTGGTTCCTTTTGATCAGGAACTGGAGACGTCTTGCGTTCAGTAGCAACTGCAAGGCACATACCTGGAATCAGAAGCCCACATATGTGCAGTAGGTACCACATCAGACAGAACCTACCTGCTGTGGGCCAAGGTGCAGGCTCCTGCTTGCCGGTGCCAGTCCCATGACCTTCAACCAAGGGAGCTGGCTTGCTAAAACAAGAGCCCATGAGCCTGTATCACCGCGTTCCCGCAGTGTTGCAGCTCATTCTCAGGACTGCAAGGCAAGGCACCAGATGGCGAGCGCACTGTGATCAGTCCGGCTATACTACAACTTCTACGAGACGAAAGCATACATGTGGATCACCACGTACTTCTCGGGTCCATGCCTGGCTCATGCTTGCCCCATCAGCAGTCGAGGTATCTCACACGGCTTGTTGTAAACAGTACTAGTACTACTTTCAATCTGCTATTGGTTGACGTTGCTGTGTAATCAAGAAGTACAGATGCCAAAGCCTTCATACCAACACCTCAGAACCTGATTTCACACAACAGGTTATGCCAAAACAGAAAAGACAGTTGGTAAGTGCTGGTTGCAGTGGATCAATTGGGGCAGACAAAGCACGTTATCGTAATGTATATACCTCTTAATGAGTTGTGGTGGCATAGAATTTCACTTGTTGTGCCCATCTAAGTTGGGTTCCGACGCGTCGCTTGTTCACCGGCTCGTCCCTGGGGCCAGCTGGAGCTGACTGCTCCTGACACTGTTCATCATTGACTTTGTAAGCAGGAGGTACGATCGTGCCGCTTGGTTTAAGCTGCACGATGGTCACCAGCACAGTGATTGCTGAAGTGCAAGCCCGCAGACTACAGCTCATGACACGATGTGCGATTGTTTGGCAGCAGTAAGCAAGCATATGCCGGCTTCGTTTGCAGTGTGTATGCCTACATGGCTTCACAAATCATCGCATCACCCAGCAACAGTGGGGTGCGAAATCTATGCACTGCCAAGGTTTCGGCACGCCACGGTGATCACCCCCCATCACACCCCCCATCATGATGGGGGGCAGCCTGGCCGCAAACGTTTTGGCAGAAACGAACAACTCCTTGCGACCGTCAGCTTTCGACAAACGACCATGCTTTTACCAGACAACTGACAACCACAATACATTGCCAAAGTTGTCAGTGACTGGCAGAGTTTTTGCAATGCATCCTCCCTGAGGTTGCTTCTCGTTGCATACTGATTGCTGCCTAGAAGGCTTTCCCCAGAGGGTGGTGGTTTCATATGATGAGACTGGCTCGCGTTCTAGGGCCCTATAATCCCAAGGGCCTATGGCCGGAGAGGGTAGTACGTAGGTTACTACTACAGAAGATGTTCTCGCAGATTTTTCCACGTACTCGGTACCGTTGCATGTTAACTGCTTTGCTGCCCTCCGGTCTTTCTCACTACTACACCTGACAACGCATCTGTTTCATTTCTTATACAGCCAGGCCAGTGCTGACAGCCACCAAACTTGAGAAGGATTGGCCTCCAACACTCCAAACGTCTGTCACCAGAGATGACATTCGCGAACTGCATCCTTCCGCCATGCAGTTATCACTGACTGGCTGCAGCAGCTGCTGCAGTACGCTAGTACTCAAAAGGCCATCAGCAATCATGCTACATCACAGCAGACTGTACAGCACCTGCTGGCAGCAGTACTCCAGGGCACACAACGCCCACATTCGGGGCTTGACACAAGCCATAAGCACAGCATCTCTCACATGCAGCATGAGCCGAACCCCAGTTGCTGCAATGCCCGACGCTGCAAGTGCAGCTTGTCACCATCACACAGGCAACACAACCCTGATTCATTTGAGTGTGTAATGAGCACACCATTATTCGTCCCCTGTAAGGAAGGCTCATGTCCACCATCTACGATACATCATTATCGCCGCAATGGCATGCATGATGCAGTACCATGGGCACAGCACCAAGACGGTGTCCAACAACAACCATCAATCCGCACTCCTCAATACACAACAGCAGTAGTTATTCACCCACCGCACCCTGAACTGTTATGATGATCGTTTTCTGGTCGCCTGTTGATCAAAGCAGCGGTTGCAAACCTGTCCCCTTTATTAGGACATATCCACATCATAATCACCACCAATAGCAACGTGAAAACACTGGATGTCATGGTTGTACTCCGCGATGCAAGACACATACTGTTGGCACCTGCATCAAGCTGGAAAGCTCTAACAATCACGACAGGAGTCTGCCGCCAACAGTCACACAAGCCAGCACACCGTGTATTGAGCGTCAATGAACGCCTGAATGTTTGCAGGCATCCGCAGTACCAGGGGGTGATACAGCATAGCCACCCTGCAGCAGAACCAACACAATGAACACTGTATGGTGGAACCCACAGTTGTCTGGCAGCACAGAGCCTGTCAATCAGGCTTACAATGCAACGGATCTTGAATATGCTTAGCGACTGGTGTACGCGCAGGTTTATGCTGTTGTTGCCACCAAACATACAGTTGCTGACACACAAGTCATGCAGTGCACAAGCTGCATATGACAATATGCCTGCATGGCCAGTACAACTCCTGCACAAGCAGATCATGGTGCTACTTTCACAGTGTCATCTAGAGCCGTGGTGACCCGTACCATTGAGGCGCAAACACCCCACGAAGTTGGCTGCAAGGATGTGGGCGTTACCAGACAATCTGCCACAAGACAACAGCTGGACTCTGAACCCCAGCCACTTTGACGACCGCAACAAAGGTTCTCTCTGACCTGGATTGGTTGATCGTGACACAACACTGCCAGGTGCTGATGCTTATGCACAACAACTTAGGCTCCATGCACACGATGAATGTGAAGACAACTGCTTGTCTGAACGAAGCAACCAGGACATACATGTCATTTTTTAGTGAAGCACAGTGAACAGGTGACTGCAAATGCTCTAAACAACACAACAAAAGTAGCTGATATTGATACTGCTGCAGAGCACATGACACCCGCAAGTGTCTCAGAACAATTTCAGCAGCAACTTGGTGGCTTAGCAAACACAGCATGCTGATACACGCCCTACAAAGCTGATCAAATGCCCTGTACCATGCAAGTGGTTGGTAGTAGTGCATCACAACACTGACAGATAAGATTCAAGAAGACTGAGTAGTGACAGCAGGAACTGTCACACCTGCAGTAGACAGCTAGAGCTGTCATGATTGCACCTCCAACTACCAGCTGTACAGATATGGCACAGAGACCACCGTCCTACCATGGCACACGGAGGTACACATATGTGAGCGAAGAGCCCATGATATCACCCACCATTCCACCACCATCATTGCGTCAGTCAAGACTGCCAAAGGAGCATCAGTCCCCTGCAACCCAATGGGGAATCCTCCTCCGCTATGTAGGCTTGAGACTCCGGACAAACTCTGCAGGCTGAGTATGCCAGGCTTGCGAACTGATGACAAAGTAAGCAGACAGTGCGTGTTGCAACATTTGGCACAGCTGCTAGCCAGGACCTTGCCTGTGACCAGTGATCGATCAGCACACCATCAAAGCACGTAACACTACTTGACTGCATTCTTGGTGCTCAAAACTGTCATGTCAGGTTATACTTTACCCGGAGGCTGCTACTAGCACCAAGCAACATCATCATCATCTTACCCTCAGCCAGACACCATAGACAACTTGACACGAACAAGCCTGCTGAGTAGCCACAAACAATCAGTGACAGACTGTGCATCAATCAGAAACAAACTTCAATACTCACTTGCACACACAGACAACCATTCCTTGGATAGCAGGCTGATACTAGAGTAGGCTGGAACAGGTCTCCAAAGTTGGCTGCAGTACCAAGTGAGGAATATTACGGCTGCCTACCAATACAACCCTACAGTTCAACTGCTCAGCAGTTAACTCATTGCACACAAGCCCCTCAAGAGTCTCACACAACCAGACCTCACTCACAGTGGAGTACAGCAACATGCGCATGCATACATCAGGCCTGATTGCCCTCTTTTGCACAAGAGCAAAGGTTGGAAGGTGCTAGATGCAACACCTGAAGCAACCCGCACAAGGTTGATGTCCTGATGCTAGTCCCTCGAAGCTGAATCATTCCTTTGAGAAGAATGCAGACGGGCAGCAGGTATGCACACACAAACAACAATCATATACTCAGGCAGCAGCCAGCAGGTGCGACTTATATGTGGGCAATCACAGCTGCCTCACTAGTACGTGACATTAGACACTAGGGCGATGAGAGCTGCCTCAGTAGTAGTACTGAGCAAACAAGCTAGCAACTAGGTCAGCATGCAAGCGCAATCCCAACATACACAACAGAGAGCTCTTAAACAGCAGGCAAAGTCTCTATGTGTCTGTCATGTTCCAACGCCTCTGTAGCACAAGCCATTTGACATACCCCAGTGCGCACTGCACATAACATGCTGCATAACAAGGCCGGTCATGGCAGCGGCAACACCATCAACCGTCCTGCCCGACTCCATGTTGAGTATTGATCCCAACACACACGCAGTCCATCAAGTCATCAGGCTGGTGCCTGTTGGTACTTGCAAACCTCTACAACTGCTGAGCAAACCTGTCTGCCCCATTCATAAGGGAGTGACAGCTGAACACAACCACTGCAATCACTACAAAATAGTAGCTGGAGCTCAGATATGCCATAGCATATAAGAGACAATGCTCACACACCAGCTCGCCACATTCACACACTCACACTGGTTTGAAGGCCTGACAGAGTAAGAGCTACAGGTGCAACATTAAACCTACATACCACAAATGAGACTTTCAAGACAACTCTTGAGCAACCTCACACAGCAACAGAGCTCTTTGGTGCAGGCATGATACAGTTGACCAACTGTAGTAGCTGTGGCCAAGCAACGCTGTGGCTAAGCAACGTAATTGAGCAGCAGAAAGACAAATGTTGACCAACAAGTATGCATCCACCAGCATGCTATGTGTGACTGAATGCATGGCGCAGAGGAGCTGTCTGGCTGGACAGACTACTGAAGCGCTCCTCATGCCAACAGAGACAGGTGAGCAACAAACAGGAGTAGGCTGATGATGATATGAAAACAAGGTTCATGGCAAGGTATAGAATTGGACCTGGTGACACACACATATCCACTCCTTCACACAGAAGCCAGCCCTCAAACAGCCTCAGCAAGGGTGAACATGATGTTGCAAAGGAAACCAGTTCACCAAGGTGCGCACACATCCCCGATTGCTACATACAAGGTAAGTATAGAATATACTGGTTTGCTCAGGACGATGCATGCAGGTAGTGTGCAAGTGGCACACTGTGAACTACTGGTCCAAGACCGCAGAAAAAGGCAAAGTAGGCAGCACTCAAAGCACAGCACACCACCATGAGACGTGATTGCACGCAATGCAGCAACAACCTGTCCTCATTTGTTGCGCACATCGACAAAGAACCACCCCTAGATGATAGATGCCATAGAATTACAAAGAACAGGTGTCTGCTGGTGAAAACAACGCATGCAGCGGCAGAAGATACTACCACCTCTGCCAGATATCCCCTACCAGGAACCTCTGTTGTACTTCAGCCACTTGCCTTCTGAGCCAGCTGCAGCTCACAGATGGAATGCAAACAACATGCAGACAATGCACGACCGTGAACACTGCGATAGCATCTGAACAGGTACTTAGGCCCTCAGTCTTGATCATGTCATGCAGCACTGCACCAGCATCTCGGTTCCAACATTACACAGACTGTCAGACGCCTGTTTTCCAAAAGTTGTGGTCCCGTGAACAATACAACACCTGAAGTACAATCTCAAAACCTTCCTCTTAAGCGGTATACCCTGTCTGGACAAGATGCTATGCATGTAGTATGGCTTTACTTCAAATGCTGTCTTGGATATACTCACCGCTGTTGGCGAAATACTGAACAGACATGCACCTGTCAGTTACAAAAAGCACACAGCTGCTTACTGTCCTGAATCGACCCCAGATTCCAACTGAATGCGCAGTATTCTGATCGTAGCCCACCAGCTCCTTGACACTCAAAACCACACCGACTGTGTGATCAGAAAACTAGTACAAACAAGGTCCCTCAAGCTGCCAGCTGTTGCTGCTGCAGTTGCTGCATCAGCATGCTGATCACTCCTGACATCACCGGGGCGCTGCTGTCACCCAGCTCACCCCGGTTCACGCACTCAACCAACTCAGCAACAGTCTCCAGGTTAAGCTTTGGGCCTATTCCTCCCTGCTGCTGCTGACTAACCCCACCCTGTGCTGCTGCGGTGTACTGAGCTAGGTTGTAATAACCAGATCCCACCAATCCAGATCCAGCTGCACTACCAGGCATCAGTGGAGCACAGCGGCTCAGCAGTTCCAACTCTGCCCTTGTTGCTGCAGCCTGTTGCTGAGCTGCCGCTGCTTCACTGCTAGCAGCAAGCAGCAGATTTGCAGGCGCACCTGCTGCCAAGGCGTACCCAGCATCCATACTGCTGCGCTGAGGGACCTCCAGGGGTGCATTCGACAGCTGACCATACTCAGGTGGCACTGGCAAGGCATGACTCAGCTGTGGTAGGGTCAGGGGGGGTACAGTGGCTGGGTATGAAGCCATTAGACTTGTCATAGATGACTGGTAATCCTCAGGAACCCCACATGAAGTCATCAAGCTGGAAGTTCCCGGCGAGATCGGAGGAGGACTCGCAGTACCATACATGTACTCCATGTAGCTTCCCCTCCGTCCTGCAGCAGCAGCACTCGCCATGTAGTCAGCGAAACTACCTCGACGGCTGCCACCTGCAGCGTAATCTAGCGAGCTACGGCGGCTGCCTGTTCCTGACATGGCGTACTCAACAGAGCTAGCTCGGTGGCTGCCAGCCGCTGATGCAGCTTGACGCTGAAGAGCCAACATCAGCTGCAGCTGCTGCTCATATGCTGCAGCGTCAGGCTGCTCTTGCTGGTAGCTCTGTAGGAGCTGCAGCTGCTGCTTCTGGAGCAGTACTCGCTGTTGGGCTTGCCTTGCTGCGGTCTGAGGAGAGCGCGGCTCAGGCACCTGGGGATCTGTCGCCATACTGCTGCTGAACAGCGACGATGTTGGCCAGAGGCCCCCAGAAGCTGCAGGATTCATGGGCCCAGGCAGGCGGGCAGTATCCAGAGAGCGTCTACTGCTGCTGCTGGTGTGCGCTGCAGTGTCGAACGACAACCTACCAGGTGCAGCTGCTGCCATCTCAAGAGATGCAGCCCGGCGTGCTGCAGCTGCTGGTGTCACCGGCGCAGAGTAGTAACTGCTGTCCAGAAGCCCAGACTGCTGCAGTTGTTGCTGGAGAAGCCAGTTGGCAGCTGCCATGCTCTCATTGCTGCCGCCATGTTGCTGCAGCATGTTTGGTGACCCTACGCCGTTGAGCATTGCAGTCATGGCAGCAGTGCCAGAAAGGGGGGCTGTCTGTGACATACAGGAACCAGGAACCTCCAACAGGTCCAGGGACCCTGGCCTGCTTGGGCCACCGGGACGAATTGGTGAAGGCGGGGGCAGGCCTTGCGGTCTGAGTGTTGTTAAGTAGGTAGTATAGTCACTGCTGCAGCGTCTGTCATTGCTGCGTCGAGTTGCTGCTGCTGTTGTATCTGCTGTCTGGCTGGCAAGGCTGGATACTTCAGACCCATTTGCTGCAGCATTCAGGTTGTCCGAGGTGTTTGTACTGGATTCCTTGTTTGCACTGGCCTGTTTCAACTCCTCTGGAATGTTGAGGTGGCTGTGATCAGGCACTCGCAGTTCCTCAATGTTGTGTGCGAAGAAGCAGATCTGACGCTTGCAGTGACTGCCATCATTGTTACGACACAGCTGTGTACGATACCTGTGTGTAAGTACATGCAGGCAACACAAAGATACAAAGGGTGCCAACCTCCACGTATTCCATCAAGGGTTACAGGACAGTGCAGTCATCTACACCATGCAGCATACCAGTTGTCAAACTGTCAACGCAGAGTTAGACTGGTGAACAGATGCGAAGCAAGAGAAGTACTCCGAATGTACCACACCGTGCAGTACCCAATAGCAAGCTGTCATGTGTGCATGCGGCACGGGGGTGTAGAGGCTGCCGCTTGCTTAGCTGCTTACCTGCTTGGATGAAGCCAGTACTCAAACAGTGAGTGGCAGTTGGGACAATCATCACCTCTTGGACACTCCTTTCCCTGCATGAAGTGATGCAAACATCATCGGCAGGCTGCCACTGGTGAACGTTTTGCAATCAGAGACCAATCTCTCCACACTTGGAAGCTCGTTGAGTGCCAAGGAAGCTGACTAGAGCAGTACGTACTGCTCTTGTACACCGTGCCACACTTGAAGCTGTTTTCGATGGTCGAGTCATCAAAACACCAGCTGTAGACGGACCTACCTCTTTTGTCTCCTGACAGGGGATTGCCAGGTAACTGTACACACAGGGGTCACGTCGGCGTGCTTTTTCGCCTGCATACACACTCAACGTACTCAACCAACGCATTAATGCCACAAAAATGGTTAACTGACCTGAGAATCACCCATTGGCCTAGCCTGATGGGCGATGGTTACGGTCGTTGCTTGTAGTACGGCTTACCAGGGTGCGCCCAAGGGCAAGTGGTCCACTCATGCGCGGCTTGTTTTGTGCACTGAAGGACCTGCAGATGTACATACCGTATAAACAATCAAGCAAACATCTGATGTCGGAGCTTTCCAAGCACAACCAATACATGACCCAGCTAGATGGTACCCTGCAAGCGAACATTCAAATGAAACATAAAACATACTTCACCTTATAACAGTAGATTCTGAACTCGTCTGTTTCGTACAACTCGCTGGAGTCCTGACTGGTGTCTATGCTGGCCCGAAGCCTTTCAATTTGATCCATTGTCAGCAATTCTATAAGTGGAACATGCTAGTATGGCGTGTTGACCACCCTTTGACAAGGGATGAGGCAAGGTTTGCAATGCAAGCACACAAGGCAGTTTGATGTCTTAGGGGCCTATTAGCCGTACAGCAGACTAGACTTGAAGCTTCGTTGGTGAAGCGAGCACTGATTTCATCAGTGAGCTGACAATGGTCATATGGTCCCTCCGGCACAGTTATCCGACGAAGCACTTTATCCCGAAAGACATGCTGGGCGATCACTAGCCTTCAAAGGTGCACTCTTGCATCTAAGATGTGGTTGCATCCTAGTATCATTGTATGCAGTGCTGCTCGCACAGGCCCGCTAATCCCGCTCCGTCCGATGGTCCATAAATCTCCTTACTTACCTTAACCATACGTATTCACACATGCCGTATTGTACATTGACGTATCAAAGCCCTTTCTACGCAGATCGGCTTTTTCCGCCATCTGGCCGCAATCGCCTCGACCACCATGTACTGCTGCTTGTGTCGGTGTACACTGAGAGGTTGCATGATCCATCCATAGCCTGTGACCTGCATATCTGACCTGTCTTGGAAAGCGAGTTTAATCCGCCCGAGCAGAGTTGATGGCCATACCGAAATACCCTATGGCAGTACGTGCACCACACAGCAGTACGTGCACTGGCAGTGCAGTTGCCGCGTGATAGCCGACGTCTGCTGCCCCTCGTGTATTAGCAGAT
>JARWLF010004750.1:0-11240 GCA_029853055.1 Scenedesmus sp. KT-U
CAGCAAGAGCCATGTCTCTGCTGTTGAGAGATGTTGCCAGAGTAGTAGATGATGCTGACCCCAAATCCGTCTTTGTTTATGCAAGCATAAGAGTAAGAAGTTGCTGCCTGTTGTGTATGTACAGGAGCTGAGAGACAACCTGCAGCGTGCTGCTGTATCATTAGCAGCCAACAGACATGATACAGCTGAGCCAGCTACTGGTAACTTTGCCACAATCGATCTGCTGGTTGACTTGGCGCAGAAACACGGGTGAGCATTGATTTGTTGAACTATGACATCGCACAGCAACCATCTTGAGTCGTCTGAGTATCTCTGGTGTCATCTGTCATGTGCTACCTGCACCTGCACACTGAGCACGCATAGCCATCTAATTGTGTCATCTCACAGCCTATGAAGCCTACATGTCGCACTGCGACCTCCATTTATTTCATTCTGTGCGGCAGGAAGATGCCTGGGGGTGGTTCAGACAAAGTATTCTGTCTGGATATGGCTCACATGGATCTGGGGGCTTTGTCGATCAGTACTGTCGCTAGCCCAGTCGGCTCTCCACGTGTGTCACCTCCACACTCTCCCAAGCATGCAGCGGATGCAGCAGCGATAACTAGTGCAGATATCTCCATCAGAAGCGGACGCAGATACAGTGCATACGGTGAAGGTTCCAAACACAGTGTCCGCAACAGTGCTGGCGGCAAGTACGGTGATACAGCGGGCACTGATGCAGATGAGGGCACTCAGCACAGTACGATGAGTTACGCCAGCAGCTTGCAGCGGGCTGCATCTATGGGTGATGTATCAACGCATCTGACGTCCATGGTTGGTGTGCCTGACATCCCAACGACTAGCAAGCTGAGGAAGACACTCAGCTTGAAAAAGGAGGATGGTGGCCTGGTGGTTGGCAAGTACATCTTAGAGGCTAACGATGCCAGCAGCGGGGCGAGGACTTTGCAGCGCAGCAGTAGCATGGGTGCCCGTGTAGCGCATGCTGCTGCAGCAGCTGGCCAGCTGCTAAGCAACATGAAGGTTGGAAGTGCGGCAGCACATGCCAGATCCGTACATGCTGGTCGAGCTTTCTTTGATGAAGCAGCAGCTGGTTCTGTGCATGGCAGATGGACAGGTTTGGGGGTTGTCAAGGAGAACAAGACAGTCCATGGCGGGACTGCTCATGCAGCTGGGAAGCTTCAGAAGACTGGCATCTTTTATCAGGGTTGAAATCAATAGTCTCTGAGAGCTGGTGATGCTACGTGTTGGCTCTGGTTGTGCTCGTGTGTGTGTGTGTGTGCAACACAATCTTGGTTGCACCACAGCTAGTTATATCAGCCTGAGGCCGCGAACCTGTTGAGATAGGCTTCATATTGATTGCAGTGAGTTGATTTGCTGACCTGAACCAGCCAGCGTGTTACGTGCTACCTTTGCTGCTGTTTCTGCCCGGCAGAAGCATGATGCTTGCGCCAAAAGCCGCTATGACCCAGGGTCTTGTCTACTAACATTCTTTGAACATGCATATGCACTAGTTCTGTTGCTGCTCTTGCTGTTCATCACTGGTTCATGAGTTGTTCTCTCGACTTGATATAACAGGTTGACAGGTTGAGGTGGTCGCACAACCTGCATTGTGGAACTGATCAGCCTGCACGCATGTCTTGGCAAGTGATCAGCCTGCACGCATGTGTTGGCATGTTTTGATCACCCAAAAGGCCATGGCTGTTGCCAGCAGTGTGCTTGTGGGTCCGACAGGAATTGTACCGACTGCAGCACTCACAACACATCACTTCCTCACAGGTAACTACTCAGCCTGAGCGATGATCACTGGCAGAGAAGGCAGCACGCTACATGTCCCAGCTTCTTGCTCGGGTGGCGGTCCCTTAGATGCAGCAATTGTTTGTCTGTTTGTGCCGTTCATATCTGCATTCACAATGTTGCACGAGCCTACTTTGTATCACAGCCACCCTGCATGCTGACCTGTTGGGCAGGTGAACTGGCACTTCGTAATGTTTGAGCTAGCATACATCAATGGAATAAGGTGTGTCTGCTGTTGCTGCAAGATGTTGCGACTTGTCAAGAAAGGGCGCCCGCCACAGGCTACGTGTACCAGATGTGCATCAGGAGTCTGGTTTATGATGCAGGGTGGCTTCGCCTCTTCGCCGGGCTGTTCACAGGTGGTTACAATTAAGTTGTTACACGCCATGTACGCACTACGATGCTCTGCATTCGCTCACGACTGGTAGGCAGTACGAGCCCGCCACTAGGACTTTGCTGACAATGTTCCGCATGATGAGACTCTTGACACTGTTACATTTCAACTGATGAATTGCATGTGTGCGTACGCAATGACAGTCACTTATGCGTGTACGCAAGCGTTCGCCTGTGAAGGGCACACGCTTTGCACACGTCCAGCGCAGGTGTGCAAGAGTGGCACGTCGCATCCTTGGGAGCCTTCACCACAGCAATCTTTCGGAATCGGTGCTTTGTTTTATTCTGTGGTTCCGGCCTGCTGTACCCTTTGCTCATACGGTTGTTGGACAACTCTGGCTGCTACCTGCCGCGTTTGACTGTTTCGCTTGCGAATCTACTACATTGCTTTTTGTGCGCGTCTCGACTGTTCCGTAGTTAAGCTCTTGGTCAAAAGCAACGGCTGTTGGTGCGCAGCAGGTGAATTGGACCGCTTCGACTGCTGCCTGAACTTGCATCATTATGGAACATTGCACGAGCAGCCTGGATGGCATTGCAGCGGAATTTACACGTGCAGAAGTGACCTCATTTCATTGGATCACCTTCCTGAACAACCGCCTGTGTGACAGACACTGTGCTGTGGAGCGTAGAACACTTGCTCATTCTTGAAACCACCTGTTGCAGCTGAACCAGCGCACAGCCTTCACTGAGCGTGTGTGATTGGCGTAAACGCAAGTCATCCGATGTTGCTGACAAGTTGATTGTTTTCTTGCATAGCCATGACTACCTTCCAAGAAGTGTTCAGCATCGTGGCTTTTTTTATCTTTCTCAGAGAGACATTGGAGGCATCAGTCATCATTGCAGTGCTGCTCCAATGCATGAACAGAACTTGCCCGCGACTCAAGAAGCATGGTAAGATGCACCGCAACAGGAAGCACACCTAGCAGCAGGAAATTGACCAACCGGCTGCCTGAATATTGCAGCGCGTGGGCTGGGTTGGCAGCAGCTGATCAGGAGGTCACTTGCTGTTAGTGGTAATGAAGAGCATCCATCAGAAGCCCTTGCCTGCTGCTCATAAGCTCAACGACGAGCTTGTGATGCTTGTCTGTCATGTAGTGTGGTGGGGAGCAGCAACCGGCATCGTCCTGAGCATCATTGCTGGAGGTGTATTTGCAGCTGTGTACTACCTGGCTCAAGCAAAGCTGTTCCAGGTGCGCTGATCGTGGACATCAAGCAGCGGTGCAGCAGCAGTCCGGTAGACTTGAATCATGGCGAGGAGGTTGTTTCTCAGCACTACAGATGCTAGCAGCAGTTCTGACACCTGCTCATTGTTAGCAAACAGACCGCCTTGTACTTGCAGAGACAGACAGTGAGGATATGCACCAGTGGCCAGCAGCAGCTGATTTAAGGATCTCAACGCTTTCCCTCTGCGCACACTGTGCTTAAAGCAGCACCATACCATGTTGTCTACACAAGCAAAAGGGTCTGCTCCTGTGTATCTTCTCTTTTGCAGGGCAATGGCAAGTTGATCTTCCAGGGCTGCATCAGTTATTTGGCGTGTATCCTGATCACTTACCTGGGCTTTGCCATGATGAGGTTTGGCAACCTCGAAAAGAAGTACATGAGGAAGCTGGATGGTGCTGCTCGCTCGGTAAGCATGGCACGACTGCTGCGATTGCTGGCTACTCTGGCTAGCTTCTGATAGGTATATACTTGTCTATGATCCATTGGAGTCAACAACATGACTCTCCGGCCAGTCCATACCTGTGCAATTGTATCACTGCAGTAGGCTTGGAGACCTGCACTCACCTGTCATGATAGAAAATGCCATGTCGGCCCAAATACGCCGCCATTGTTCCCGTCCTGCAGGCCGTTGAGAAGTCCCAGGCGACAAGCAACGACAGCGCCACCAAAGCTCACGCCTGGTCTGTATTTATTCTCGCCAGTACAGCAGTGCTCCGAGAGGGGATTGAGTCAATAATCTTCCTGGCCGGCGTCGGCAGCAACACGAGTTTCAAGGCACTGCCGCTCGCCTGCGCCGCGGGCTTGATCGTCGGCTTAGCTGTCGGCTTCATCATCTACTACGGTGGCAAGTCAATCAAGGACCTGAAGATCTTCTTTATTCTTTCGACAGTCATGCTGCTCTTCATCGCAGCAGGGCAAGTCAGTCTGGGCACGCAGTTGTTGTCCAAAGTCGGCATGTTTGGATACTACTCGCCATGGAGCGATGAGTTGGCTTGGCAGTATAAGCCCATCACGAACTTGAACTACTGCTGCAGTGACGAGTTTGCAGACGGCAAGCAGTTTTTCGTGCTGGCGCATGCAGTCTTGGGCTACCAGTCCCGACCGACACCTGTCATCATCATCTTGTACTGCTTCTACTGGGCAGTCGTGCTGACGTTTATCTTCCTGAAGTGGAGAAATGGGTCCCTCTTTGATGCTGATTACAAGCGCAAAAGGACATTACTGCGTCTTAGCAGAAGGGCCTCCTGGACTCAGTGGAAGCTGAACCGGTGCAGCAGCAGCATCTCTCGCTTGGAGAAGAAACTCACCACAGATGCAGGAAATGCAGCGCTACAGGATAAGCTTGCAGCAGCACAGCAGCGTCAGCAGATGCTACAGCAGCAATTAGAAACAGCAGTAGCAGCAAGGGATGCAGAACAGGAGCGGTTGGATGAAGAGGATCGCCAAGTGGCAGCAGCAGTAGAGGCAGCAGCAGCACCAAGCAGTGAGGAAACAGAGACCAAAGACGGGGAAGCAGTGATAGACGCCAACAACACTGCTAAGGATGTTGAGCTTGGACCACTTGTCAAAGAGAACAGCAACAGCCAGCCACATCATGCCCCTAAGAGAGCGGGCTGGTTGGCCAGGCTGTTGCCCAAGAAGTAGATCACACTGTTGAGGCTACAATATCTATGAACAGGCAACAGTGCTATCTGCATTGTTGTTGTACATACTGTAGTATCTGTGGATAATTTCATGGTCTCGTGAAGTAGTCTTGTGCAGGTCTGACACCTTTGAAGTATCACCTTATTCAAGCAGGCCTGCTTACTGTTGGGCGGCCTAGTGCACAGCTTACTATCATCATGATAGTGACATGATGTTGCAACAGGTTTCTCAAGTAGGTGCCGTTGTGCTGACTGGTCTGTCTTCGAAAAGTTGATCGCTTGTACAGTGCATTCTGTGCACAGAGCTGGGCTTGTGCAAATGAAGGACATATCGACTAACTAGTGACTCTAGGTCTTGTGTAGCAGTTGGCAGGGTATCGTTATGAATACTTGTATGACATTCTCACCCACTTTCAAATGCTTGCTGCTGGGCTGACTCGAGCAGTGGGCAGGTTGTGTACAATTCTCCATGGGAGCGTTTGTCTCTCTCCACTAAAGCAGTGACTAGTAGTTGCATGCATGGCTTCATCGTGTCTGTATGGATGGATCAGGCCCGTGCTTGATCATTCTCATAGTAGCTTCATCTCATAGTAGCTTCAAATATCGCAGGATTGCGGTGGCAAACTCAGATACTGCCAAAAAGCTTTGTTAGTGCATGCAAGCATCAGGATGGTGGTTGCACACTGTGTATACCTGTACAGTTGTTTGCTAGAAACCAAGCAGGTCGGAGTGTTTGCGCACCGCGGCACAGGAGCATAGTTGCTATTGACACTTTGGCGGTGTTATATCAGGTATTGTGGATTCCTGGCGTCTTCGGATGCATTGTTTCATGCAGGTAAAGTTTGGTCTGTACAGCTGATGGAATCTTTACCACACGCCCAGCCATCATGGATGCTCGGCCTTTGCTGCATTAGGTTTTTAGCTGGGCTATTGTGTGCTTGTCTGCAGGGAATCCTCCCAAGTCCCGTAAGCCACACATTGGTGCAATGTATTGTTCCTGTGTATTCTGCATCTGTCTGCTGGCTGTAGCCACTATGCCATTTTGATTAGTCAAGTTGGTCGTATCAATACATCACTATACCAACACCTTGCAGTCCCTGCTATTGCAGCAACATTGCAGCATGTTCAATGTCAAATGTGGCTGACTCACACATGGGCAATCGTTGTGTTTGAGCCGGTTTGAGTCTGTTTATGTTGCTGTCTGTGCAATTCTTTGCTTCAAGTTGGATGCTCTGCGTTCCCTGCGGTCCCCAGTGTTGAGCTTGACTTATGTCTGTGAAGACAAGTACCTCTTAGTTGATACATGTGGCTATGTGTTGCAGCAGCAGTGCCAGTATGCATACACTACACCGTTTGTCGTGTCCTGGCAGTAACAGTTCTGCAGTATCAGGTGTAGGAGCTCTTATTATGTAGGATCTATGTTATTCATAAAGCAAAGGAGTCGGTCAATTGTCTAAGAGCGAGTATGCCAGACCTCTGGTTTGTGTCTCCATGCACTTTGGGGTCTACTTGTGGTTGCATGTTGTTGGGTCATTCTTGCTGTTTTGACTTGTGTCAAGCTGCGGTTGCAGAAAGGGCATCTTGCTGGTATGAGGTTCCCGGCTTACGTGTGCTCATGTGTGCAGTAGCTGCTGTGCACTTGGAAGGTCTGGAAATTGATATTACAAGTTGTGCTGTCATATGCATAGTGATGGTTGTTCTTAGCAGCTGCAAAGGTTGGACCTGGGCAATATGTTCATTTTGTGTAATGCGTTGGCTCTTTGACAAGGCGAAATCCCAAGGGTAACTAGTATCAGTAGCAGCAAATGGGGCAATGGTTGTCACCATCACGGATGCGCCGGCGTATATCGACATTTAGTTGTTGGCTGTGCAATAGAGTGGTAACGTTTGAAGGTAGTGGACACTTGCATGGCATGTTTCACGACGAATGGTGGTGCAGGTGTGGGCAGGAAGACCTGGTGCATCATGCCTGGCAGGCAGTGCTATGGTTGATTTGTTATACTTCAACATGTCTATTCTGTACACCATCTTTGAGATTGCCAAGCAGATCGTAGCCAATACTCGTACTTGTGTGGCTCTAATGAAGTTGCGCAGGTAGTTTTGCTTTGTACAGTACGATTGTGTAGTGCCACTGAGTGCGGTTCTTGGTCACTGACGATATGTGGTTGTCGAATGCTTGACAGTCAACCTTGAAGGGGTGGGCATGTTGACCATGATCGCAACGTCATGCTAACATGATCATATTACATCATGATGTTGTAACTACCGTCAGTCGTGTCAGACAGTGCCACTGTGAGTTACTGTGCCAATACTCCCGGAGTTGAAAAAGAAGGAGCCTCCGTTGCTGGGCAACGTTCTACAACTTGTAATCACATCTTGTGGGTGACCCGTTGGACAGTGACAACAAACAAGAGTAGACCGCATGCAGGTGCAGCCCTGGCCCAGTGTTCATGCCTGTTACAGCGAGAACCACCCGAGGAGGTGGTAAAGAATCTGCGAACATAGGATGAGTTTGGCGGTTTCACGACCATTGCTGTTACAGCTTGCAATGGCCATTATTCGCCACCCCGGGCCCGGGGTACCGTACGTCAACATGACTCTGTGAGTCCGATGGTGGTGATGTCGCCGGACGTGCCGGCCGCGCAGCCCGGCCATCCGTTCATTGCCCCATCTTGCAGGTGAGAGGCCGTTGCGGCACTGCACCGGACACAACTTTAACGTCTTCTCGTGAGAAGCCGGAGCGCTCTGGCCACGCAGATGCGGCCTTGGTCGAGCTTGGCACTCGCTGAGCCCCGCTGGCAACACAACTTGCCAGGCTGGCCGGTCCGTTTGCAGAAGCCTACTCCTCCAATCAGTTAGACAAGTCATACAGCCACTGGCATCACGACATTCTTACAGTTACCAATAGTCTACCAGCTGTACAGAGAGCAATGACGACGCTGCTTTCAGAAGAAATTTCAAGTTCATCTCTTGAGCAGCAAACATTGTCAGCGCACGACTAGTGTTCCCACTGGGAGCATACCGTATGCTTTCTTGCCAGTGGCAAGAAACGTGGCAGTAGGCGGTACGCAAACCTAAACGATTCTAGCAACCGGACTGCAGGCACGATGCCGTTAATTACATTTCCGTGGCTTGTGGTGTGATCACATCCAGAGCAGCAGAGGTCTCAGGCAGCACACTGTTTCAGTGCCACCCTGCTGACTCACACAGTAGCAGTGCACTGTGTACCGTAGAATGGCTTAATTAGACTGATTGACAGGCGTTTGTTGGCATTTTCTCGGCCATCAGAGACACGATGAACAAAGGTGCTATGCGAAGATCACAAATGCAGGTGCTGGGTCATACTGCATCCATTGTAACAAGCTGGTCACTGTTGCTATGGCTGATGAGTAGTTCATGTATAAACTGGTCACTGAAGCAGCTGCCAATCGCTGATACGTGGTGCCAACTATCACCCTAACTGTACTGTATATATATTTGTATCATCCAGCCTGACATATTGCACCTCAGCATAAACCTCAGCAAGTTACCGCTACTGTAACTGCTTCTTGGCAGTAGGATAGATTGGATTCGGCACCTTCTCTCCACAGTCCACTATCTTGCCAGTCTTGTAGTAATCATCCCAGCAGGGGATGTTCTCAGTGGCCTCATTGATGGATCGTATCAATGCACGTACCATGTCATTGTTCATCTTCTCAGGAGGATCACCAAGGTGTCTAGGAGGTGGTCTCACATATGTCCGCTTGTCAAAACGCCAGAAACCAAACTTGCCTGCAGAGTTCACAAATTGTAAGCAAAGCCAGCGTAAGCATCGTAACATAGATAGGCAAGTGTCTCATTCAAACGCATGCAAACCATTGCGAATGCAGCAACAAGGCACAATATGTGCCATGGGCGTACTTGAGATTAGGGTCATTCCTTCCACATGTCAATCCAGGTGTCGCAAAGTCACAAGCATCTTGAACAGCAAAGGTAGCTGACCTGGCGTATATTTCCCTTCTGCTGTGAAGTCACAACCATATGTGTAGTGCAATATATAGTATGGCTTCTTTGGGCTGAGCGCCATCCGATTGTCCCAAGGCGGCTGAGCCATCATATGCAGTATCAAGTCGACATGTCTGACGCCAATAACATACAGAGAGATGGTGAATGCGTACATCTCCTGCACCCAGCCCCATTTCTGCACTTAACAAACACAGCAAAACAGCAAAGAGGTAGCTCAAAGCTCTGCTTGTTGATGGTTGGTGTCAAGTACTGTCTACAAAAGTCACCACAGTCTGCAAAGAGTGGTAGTGCAAATGTCTCACCCCGTTTGCTTCCTTGTCCTTGTATATTGCCACACTCATGTTCTGCCATAAAGGTGTGACCTCCCTCATTTGCTTCATACTGAGGAATGTGGGGCTGTTACCCATGGGGGCAATCTTTTCTGCATCTTGTTTGGTCAGCTGACCACCAGGAATGAATTTGGCAACAATGGGAATGTACTCATCCTGCAAAGAGATACAGGCAGATACATCTACCATACACACATCAACATGTGTGCTGAAGGTGGCATATAGACCATGAGGAACGCTCTGACGGTGGCTGGTGAGACTACTACTGATGCATTTGAACGCACTACTCGATCACAGGTGTGTGAGTGCATGAACAGCATGCCACATGTATCATACGCTGCTGCTGGCTTTGTGTCCAGGAGCAGGACGCCACTCAGGCAATTGCCGTAACGAGTAGAGCAAGCAATCGTACCTTCTGTGGCTCTATATAGAAGAATGGGAAAGCTGCTGGCCGATCATCCCGCTTCATAAAGTTGATCAACGGCATCAGGAATATGTGATCAGGTTCACTCATCATGATGTACTCCTCAGGGATGTTTGCGTGCTGCACCCACTGCAACAATGCATATGGTCTATTGAGTACAGGATACTGCTCATGAGGTACAACACTTTCTGGCAGGGGCTGAGCCACGAAGGTTGGTACTTCATCCATGAGATCATCTGGCTGACCGCTGTGTAGCAACCGAGTGAACCCGCCCATTTCACATGTTGGTGATTTGTCACACTCTGCCTTCTGCTTGAGGTACCTGGGCAACAAAGCAACACAGCAAACATATTTGGTGCTCCAGTCCGAGACTGTTATAGATGGACTTGCTGCTACAGATGCAACCAGAAAGGACTGCAACATGGCAGCTGGTTCTCAACAAGTCAAGATAGGTCAAGCGTAGTTCCTACACCCACCAGTAGTAGTGTATCCGAGTCTGCCAGTGTACTGCAGGGCCCTGCGCTGTGGTAACAATATGAAACTTGCGTACTTTCTTGTCTGCTGCAGACTCATCTGGCTCTGCTATGTCTTCAGCATCAGGGCCAACAACACCTGACGTCCAGCCAACATCAGGACCTTCGCGGGCAGGCTTGGTGGCTTTTGGACGTAGCTGCGGGAGCAGGTGAACAAGTATGGCAGACATGTGGATAGCATATATGGTAGACCCTTGCAGGTCAGCATGAGTCGACTGGCCTAACTGCAGGACAGACATGATGCCTTGATGATGAAATAGGTGAGCATATAGGAGATAGATATCTGCCTGTATGGCTCTGCAGGATATCCTTGCGCATTGCAGTGACATGTGTTGGCAAGCAGCAGTGGCTAGCTGCCCTGCATGATACATTCTTTCAGCACTCCTGCACTTGCTAGGCTGTTGCCCCAACAGCTGAGCTGGCACTGACAGGGCAGCTGCTGGATGTAGCAGGCTGACAAGCTGCTTCGAGGTTCAGCAGCTCACCAGATGCTTGAGCCAGCACTCATGATACTGAGATCCACAAAGCTCCTTGATTCCACACCACACCCATACTGCAGAACAGCGACACATACTGTCTACTACATTCTGGACAGTAAGCGAAGGACGTGACCACATAGGGCGCAGGACATGTACAACAAAGGCATGGCTCAGTTGGGTGGATTAGCTGCTGTGCTAATTGACACCAAGCATCACTGTGCGAACTGATGCACCTGATTAGCCAGTCTATGTCGTTCAGAAGCTGCAGAGCACGAGTGACGGCATGCCCTACCATTGCACTTGTGTGCTCCTTGTCTCTGGGGCTGGTGCTTCAAACACGCTTCACAGCATTCACCCGGTGTGTTTGTGTGGAAGGATGAGCCCCACTGTACAACATCACCCCACAACCTACATCA
>JARWLF010004760.1:0-16024 GCA_029853055.1 Scenedesmus sp. KT-U
ATAGGTTTCCTAACCAACCTTGTTAGCAGACGCTTTGAGTACCAGGCAGATGGCTTTGCTGTACAGCAGGGCAAGGGCGAGCACTTGAGGGAGGCGCTACTGAAGCTTGAAGAACAGAACAAGGCTAGCATGAATGTTGACCCATTGTACAGTGCATATCACCACAGTCATCCACATATCACAGAGCGCTTGAAAGCTATCGATGCAGCGCTGAAGAAAGAAGATTGATGGTTGGACCGGGTTGGGCGCTACAGTGCCCGTCAATATTTCCGGCTACTGCCGTGTAGTAGTGCCAGGTTTCTGTTGTGCAAGTGCTAGTGGCATTCTTGTTCTCCTAGTGACTGACAACCCACTGCCTGTGTCAGTGACTCAGCAGATGTTGCGAAGGATTCATATTGTCTATGGCTTTTTCATGTGAAGAACGACATGTAGATTTTTTATGACCATGCTGCTGCTTTGTGCAAAAGAGTCACCATGATTGATTGGCGATTCCAGACAAGCTGGCCCACTGAACAAACCTTTGATGGCTGCATCATGTGAGGGGCCTGCTGAGCTGTCGCTCAACAGTGATATGATGTGATTTATGAAAGGACCAAAAGACGTGTGATATGCCTTACTGCAATTACATGACGGGCACAACTACACCATTCTGCTGAGCTGGGCGCAGCATACTATGTACTACTCTTGGATACTGCTGGACCAGCACACCAGTAACGTTTGCTACAACCACATGCCACCAATTTGCACTGCATCTGCTTGTGCAGCAGCTGTAGTAGTGCTGGTTTGTGCCGCACTTCTAGCCCCGCCTGTTGTGTCAGATGTCTGCTGATGTTGTAGATGCTGCTGCTGCTGCTGTGATGCAAGTTCGGGCTGCTGACTTAAGCTAGGTTGCTGCTGACTGTACACAGGATCATCCACAACAGGCACTGTCGCAAGCTGCTGCACACTACCATTCCCCTTGAGTCCTTTGATGTGCTGAATCTCCTCTTCTAGAGCTGCAACCCTTGCTCTGTACTTGGCTATAACGGTTATGTTCTCAGTGATGGCCTCTTTGTAATCTGGGTCAGGTCCGCTGTCTGCTACAGCTGCCTTCAACTCCGTTACAGAGCGTTCCAAATGGCCCAGAGCACACTTCAGCCTATCACGTTCCTGCTCTAGCAGTGAAGTCCCAGCCCCTGCTGACATCTGCTTGCGACAGAGCACCTGGGTGCTTGAGAGGGTGCAAGGGACGACACCTATCTTACAAATACCAGCGCTACTCAGAGATCCATGTACATGAGACCGGGGCGCCCTGCAGCATCACTCCCGACATCACCAAACAGCTGGTTGTGGCAGAGGCGCATGTAACAGGCTTTTGACGCTGATGCTGGCTCTAATACCGCTTAGGCCAATCTATGTTTCCTGTATGACCCAAGCTATCACATTCTGTGCTCAAATATGCCACCAGTGTTACCACGTGCAGTCACTCATGTGAGCAGGGCGAGGTTTCTGAACGGCCGAGCTCGCTCAGCCCAGGCAGCACTGAGGCTTTGGCACCACACCCTCCGTGCTTACAGCCATAGGTCATCAACCCCCTTTGCTGCATGCAGCATCACTAGGCACGGGCCTGCACCGTTCTCACGCCCCGCCAACGTGTTGTTTACGCGTTACAGGCAAACTCCGCTGAACGAAAGTGTTGATACAGTACTTGTGCCTGAACTGCCACATTCTGCCATCGCAGCAATTCCGTGCACAATCAGGCCAATGCAGTTGCATCGAAGCAGCCAGCTGCAGCAGCGGCGAGTAGGCCACAGACAGAATGTCCCGGGGACCGTCAGACTGGCTTCATCAAGCAGACGTGCTGTGCGCGTGCAGGCATACCTCACAGGTGCAGCTCACTCCAGCTTTGTCGCTGGCAGTGGATGGACCAGTTCAGTCAGCTGGCAAATTCAAAGTGTTGGCAGAGCTAAGGCTGTCATGCCTCTCAGGTATGGATCACCACGAGTGAGAACAACTCAGGAGTTCTAGCTGCTGGATATGGTGTTCGCCATGCGCACAGTATCAATTTCCCCACAGCAGGCAGCAAGTTGGCAGCAAGTTGACTAGCATCGCACATGAATGGGGGATGTAATACAACATATCTCCTCGCCAGCAGCCATGTAAACCTGCTTGAATGGAGACAGCAAGTGTGGCTACGCTGCGATAGCAAAGCCGTGCAACAGTTGGCTGCGAAGCATGCCATGCACACAGCATCACCGCATCAAATCTGCGCATGACTGGCTTTCTGTGGGCTGTGCCAGACCCCTCTGAATGGACTTGTGCTTGCAACGTGCGTAAGCCTCTGATGACTTTCCAGACTTCAGAATGACTTTGAGCTACGTGGCATCCTGCAGGAAACCTACTCGCATGTGTGGCATCATCGGCATCTACAAGCAGGACGGCTCGGTCAATGTTGAACTGTATGAAGGCTTGCTGATGTTGCAGCATAGAGGGCAGGACAGCGCTGGCATGGTCACTACAGACTGGAACAAGTTCAGAGAGCACAAAGCCAATGGACTGGTAAAGGATGTCTTCTCAAGCAAAGGAGTGCTGGATAAGCTCCAAGGTAAGTGGTGCAGGACACACGATGCCAGTCAGTAGAAGGTAGCTTATTACGCGCCAGCTGCCAGGCAGTTCTGCCACCATGCTCTTTGCGCATGGACATCAGCTTGCAGAGCAATGGGGCTGCATCTAAGGGGTAGTGTATGCTGACTCCGTACATGTTGCGAAACTCAAAACACGCTGACTGATGCCTGATCAGCATGTGAGGTTGAGGACCAGCTGCGTGTTTGGAGGCAGCAAACATGCAGTGTAGAGCATGACATGGTGCACTGGTGTGAGCAGCAGGAACCAACACCTAGCGGCTAATCATCCTTATGGCATTCGTGGTCACTTGACCCTGCAGCATTTTGTGACAGCCTGTGCACTGTTTGCCGCAGGTTCTGTTGGTATTGGCCATGTACGCTATCCAACAGCAGGTTCAGCATCAGCACAAGAAGCTCAGCCCTTCTTTGTTAACAGCCCCCTGGGTATCTACCTCATACACAATGGTAACCTTACCAACACTGAAGAGTGCAGGGAGATGCTCAACAGCAGCAGCAGTTTTTTCAACAGACATCTCAAGACAGACAGTGACAGTGAGGTGCTGCTCAACATATTTGCTGATGAGATTCACCGCGCACATCAGCGGTTTGTCTTGGTGAGTCTCAGGCCAATAAGCAGGGCATACTGTGTGAGTGGCAGCCATTCCCTGGCACTTGTCCTGCAGTTCAGCAGAGTGCTGTTCTGTACCATGTAGTGTGAGTCATGGTCATCTTCTGCACTGCAGGGCTACCCTGGCAAGGACCCCAATGAACACAAGATGCAGTTTGTCATGGAGGCCGGTGAGTCAGCCATGAAGATTCTCAAGGGCGCCTACAGCTGCATCTGCCTGGTCAAAGGTGTCGGCCTTGTCGCTTTCAGGGACCCACATGGCATCAGGCCATTGTCAATTGGCAAGCGGACTTCTGTTGACGGGAGTGGCAGCGAGTGGGCAATTGCTTCAGAAGACTGTGCCTTTGGACCTATCTGCTTTGAGCGTGTACGTGACGTACAGCCTGGCGAGATGGTGGTTATCACTGAGGATGGGCAGCTTGTCAGCAAGCAGTGTGTGCCTGGTGTGCTGAACCCCTGCATCTTTGAGTACATCTACCTCAGCAGGCCAGACAGTGTGCAGAATGACATCAGTGTGTACAACTTTCAGTTGGGACTCGGGACTCGCCTGGCACGAAAAATCAAGTAAGCATGGTTTCCTGTGACAGTGCTTCGTTCAGGGATCTTTTGATAAGTCATCAATCTATGACAGTGTACACATAGTTATATTCAAAGCAGAAACATACGTATTGAGACACATATACACAACAAATGTGTACTCCATGTGCATCATATTGCTGTGCTGTTGCCGCATAGGTAGTATTGTGGGCTTCCAGCAATGCTGCTCTGTCTGCATGCCAATCATGACCATCGTCTCTGCCACTGCAATGCATGGCATACCCAAAAGGTCTGCTGCATCCCCAGCTGTGCCCAGCCAGTACACGATTGCCTGGCTGGTCAAGGCCACAGCAGGCAGAAACGCTAACTCTGTGTAAGCCGTTCTTGCTCTTGATCTTACCCGCAGGGAGCGCAACTGGGACATTGATGTAGTAGTACCTGTACCTGATGGCTCCCGCCCAGCAGCTATCCAAGTGTCAGCTGAAATGAACCTGCCATACCGTGAAGGTCTGGTGAAGAACAGATATGTTGGCCGCACCTTCATCATGCCAGACCAGCGCATGAGGGAGATGTCTGTGCGCAGGAAGCTTAATGCTATGCCAGCTGTCTTTGAGGGCAAGAATGTGCTGCTTATAGATGACAGTATCGTGCGCGGGACCACCATGTCACAGATTGTGGACATGGTGCGAAAAGCAGGTGCAAAGAAGGTGTGTCATTCGAGCCATAGGATCAGACTGATTGGGAGGGTGTTAATTGTGCTGGCACACTTCGGAACACTGCTCTCATCCTGCTTGTTGCTGCACAGCTGTACAAGCAATTGATTGCAATGCTGGACCTGTAGCCTTGCCGGCTTCTTGCTTGTCTTTCAACAGGTTATGTGATTTCAAGTCTGCTGAAGTCTGCTGCATCACAATCAAGCCATCGCATGGATTGAGGAGTAGAGTTGTCATACTGCCTACTGCTACTTCTGCTGCAGGTGTACCTGGCCTCTTCAGCTCCCCCTGTACGTCACCCCAATGTGTATGGTGTGGACATGCCCAACCGCAAGGAGTTTGTAGCAGATGGTCTGACAGAGGAGGAGGTTTGCAAGGTGTTGTCAGCTGATGGTCTGGTATATCAGGACTTGGATGACCTGCTGGATGTTGGCTACTCACTGAACCCCAGCATCAAGCAGTTTGATGCTGCTTGCTTTGATGGGCATTACGTAACAGGTGCGCTTTGTTGGGGCAGCAGTTGTTGTTTGCCGACCTCTGGACTTGTTCTGGCAACCTCATCAAACACCAACATCCACACTGTGTCATTTGCTTTTTGTCAATTTTCTATCTGCTGGTGGCAGGAGGTCGAAAAGTCTGAGCAAGCAGATTGTGGGATGTTGCTATTGTTGTACTTATGTGTGCTGTCTGTGCTTGGTGTCTGTCAGGTGACATCAACGATGAGTACTTGGCCAACCTGGAGAGCTCCGGCCGTGGAGCCAAGCGAACACGTGCTGGCCAGGCAGCATCCTTGGTCACATCCACCACCACCACCAACAACAACAACAATTCACCAGCAACAGTGGCAGCCAGTGCTTGACGACCTACAGCTGTCGGGGCATGAAATGCATGACACTGGTTGATGGAACTGTGGCAGCTTTCTCTCTACTGCCAACAGTGTGGGTTTGGCAGTACCAAACCTGACTTGGGCCTGCCGTCAGAGGACACATGCGAGTGTGGTTCCCAACTGCATACTCAATGCTGACCTAGAGGAACCAGTACGCTCTGTTTCTATGCCAGTCACTGGCACGGTGCTTTTTCTGTGGATGGTGTACTTTCAGAAGCGGGCTGCTCTGCCAGTGGCCTAGTACCTGTTCTATTCCATTCAATCAGCTCATGACCAGTCAGCGTCAAGACGGGCATGCTACACTGCCAAGGTCGGATGTATCGAAGACGTAGACTGCGGTGTCTTTGACTGCTGTGGTGTGCCTTGAAGTTCTCCTCCTTGCCACTGATCAGCGTCTGGGGTTGTGTCTGTTTTACTTTGTCCCTTGGAGTGGTGGCACGGGGGGTTGTGTTGCATGGAATGAGGTTTTTCGTCGTGTCTTAGCGCAAGTTTGTGTTCTTCAGAAGTGTCCTAGCGCTGCTGGCTTTTCACCGTGTTGTACTGTGATAAGTCACTGTTCGTACCGCCGAGTTGGCAACTGGGGCTTGTTAACGTTCTGATCCACATAAGTAGTGCTTAAGCAGCAAATTGCAAGCGGGGTTTATGTTCGACACAACCCGGCGCCTGGTCAGGTACAAGCAATCCCATCACGTCAGCACAAGCAGTGGCAAAGATGACACCTGAACGCTGCGTATGTATTTCTGCGGTACCTGCAATACCTCATCTAGTAGTCGAGCAATTCGCAGCTCAATAGTGTGCCACGCTGAGCCATGGTACTTGCATGAGCAGGTGGTCCGTGTATCCATCCCCCGTCGCTGAGCCAACTCATGAGCTGTACGCTACGTGCTTGTCTTTCAACGTGCTTATCAACTTTGTGAAGCGTTCTTTTTCTTGGTAGCAAAGCATGCCTGATAGAACTCAACATAGCAACAGCAGCTAAGCACGGACACCTGCAGCCCTCTGCACCTCTGTAGGAGATGCTGGACTTCATGGACCGTACTTTGGACTGGCAGCAAGCTGTAGACACAGCATGCAGTCGGCTTGATCTCAGCCCAGTGAGCTTGTGTGCAACCTGCCGTTGATCATACAGCAACAAACCAGTACGCCATTTACAACCTCATTGTGTTCGCAGGATGACCATCGAAAGCAAAAGAATAGTCTAATACTCAAGCAGAAAAGAGAGCGGTCGCAGTTTGCCACCATCGCATCTGGTGTGGTAAGCACCTGTGCTGGTAGTGCTCAACTGCTCGTAGCGGAGTAGCCCCCAGTCTGAGTGATTGATCCTTGCAGAGTCAAGCGATATACGATCTCCGGGACTACATCTCTACTAGCAAACGGGATTACTTATCTACAGGTTTGTTGCTGTGGATCAGGCATCACACTTATGTCTACTTTTCCTTGGCAGCGAGTCGTACCTTGGCAGCAAACACTGCAATATGCGCGGCAGTGCCATGTCAACTAACAAGTTGTTACGTGCCTTCCTGGTTTCCTTATCATGACGGCCCTGACATGCATGCCTTCCTGGTTTCCTTATCTTGCCGGCCCTGACATGCAGCACACTCGAGCTTTGAAGCAGGTTGTTCTCCTGTCCCACGATACAGCTGACTGCTGGTGACCCAGCTGATAAATCAACTGTACACAACATTGCAAACAGTCTTGCACAGAGCAATGATTTTGGTGTGTCTCACTCTTTACAGACCAATGCTAGGTAACAACTGTGTGGGCCTGCAGGCAGATTGACAGAGCAAGCAAAGGACCAAGTGGAGGAACAGGTTGGGGTGCTTGTACGCACCATAACGCAGCAGCTGGATGCTCTCAAGAACAGCGTCATAGCAGCACAGCAGCCACCTGATGGTAGCAGACCGCTTATCAATGAGAACACAGCAGCACATTTGCATGGCACGGTGAGCATGGACCACATACAGCAATTGCTGCCGTACGCATTCCCAAAAACTGCACTGTACCAGTTACCTATAAGCCCCAGTGTCACGGACTTGCCTCTTCTCAATTGCTGAAGGCAGCAGCAGGGTACTGAAGTGACTCACTTGCTGCAGGTGCTTGTTCTGGTAGAGCAGTTACACAGAGTGACCTCCAGCTTTGACAGGTGTAGAGCTGTGAGGTACCAGCAGTCACTGGCCAAGGAACTCAGACAGCACAGAAAGGTGCAGCACATAACGGTGAGCTGGCTGGAAGGTTGCATGCACACCGGACAGTAACGCCGCAATCAGAAGCTTTTTGAACATGATGCATGTATTGTTGGGCGGGAGCTGGTTGATAAGCTCATAACACTGGCCTGGCACAGTGTCAATATGACCTGTCCTTGGACACGAGGCGCCTCAAATGACATGCATGCTCACACCCCTCATATTTTTTCATGTTTGTTGCTCTACAGGTGGCTGATCCGGGTTGGGGCGAGCGGCAGCAACAGCAGCGACACAGTGGTGAAGATGGCGTGCCGGCAGAAAAGCAACAGCAACAGCAGCAGGACACCACAAAGCAGCTGCTGGTGAGTCACAACAGAAGTTCCACAGTGAGCTGGCATTTGGCAGTTGGCAGAACTTGACTCTCTTTGATGTCACTGCATCACGTTACTCAGGATGACTTGCTGAACAGGCTCATGCAACTTTACCACAGATGTCTCAGGCGTTGGCGCACAGTGCAGCTGCAAAACAGAAGATAGCCCAAGATTGGGGAACGGGCAGCTCAGGAAGTCTTAGCTAACACTGCGAGACACGCCCAGGCGTTTGCAAACGCAGCCTTGAGTCGAATAACGACAGTGAAATGCTGCCCGAGCATGCACAATGCCCAGAAAACTCGATACTGGCAGAACTGATCACCGTGCCCCAGACGGTTAAGGCCAGCAGTACGGTGATCAGCACTCAGACATTGTGCTGGACAAGCTGGACATGTCATTGGTACTGCTATGCTAAGCTGTTATCTGCTTGTGATGTTTTTGCAGGAGGAACTGCGCGTAGCTGCACAGCAAGCCCAAGGTATTGAGCGGACGATGCGCGACATCTCCACCATCAACCAGATGATATCTACTGCTGTCATGCAACAGGCGGAGATGATAGAAACCTTGTACAACAACGCAGTGGACGCAACATACAACATCAAACGTGGGAATGTTGATCTAAAGAAGACAGTACAGCTCAACAGGAGCAGTAGGAAGTATCTGTTGGTGCTGTTCATTACTGCTGGGCTGCTGCTGCTGTTCTTTGACTGGTTCAATAGCTAGCTCAATTAGATATGATCCGGGGTATCATAATTGGCGTGGCATGCAGTGTGCCAGGTGTTTGTGGAGCAACAGGGTGCGCACAAGAGATTGCTGATCTCCGAAGCTGGCATGCCAGCCAAGCAGGACAGCATGCAGGATTAAGTGATGCCCACTGCTCCTGACTGAGTCCCCGATCTGATTAGTCGGCAGAGTATGCCTTTTCCTCGTGTCATTCCTGTTGAACTCCTGTGTTTCGAGACCTCGTTGAGCTTTGGAGCTTGAACTTCAGTGTTCGGACTGATATTGGTTGCTCAGCAACTCCCGGGGAGTGCTCCGCGTATAGTGCCACCCACAAACGTAAACAAGTGCAGCAATATAGGCTCAATGTGTTAGACAGGTTGAAGGCATGCTCACAAGAGGCAGTTCAGGGCACGGACTGTAGTTGGCTCCTATCTCTGTCACACCGTTGCCAGGTTTGACTCATCAAGTTGACTCAACTGCAGAGCACACAGCCAATCATTGGATGTATGTATTCAGGCCAGGTTGCTGTTCCCACTGCATCTGGTCAACAAGAATGCACAATATTAATCACTGCACTCTGATTGCCGATGTCACTGCAGCGAGCAAGTGCGTAGCCGGTCGCCAAGTCTTCAGCACACTGCAGGCCGGCCGAAGACCAGCTAATCAGCGCTGCAGCAATGAGCACGGAGCTAGCTTTGCAGCGTGTCAAAATGTTTCGACAACAGTCGTGAATGAGCACAACGACTAGGCCTGTTCGCGGGTTGGCAGTGCATGGCACTGACAGGCGCGCGTTGACACAGCGAAGCAGCTGAATAGGCATCCAAGCTTATAGCATGGTATACGCTCAGCAAGTACGTCAAGAGATTGCTGGTGTGTAGTAAGTGATTGACAGGTCACCTGTACGCGTGAACAAAGGCAACGCAACGGGAAATAAGCGTTCGTAATCGGCGGAAGCACATGTGCGTTTCCTGCTTGTATGGATGGTATCCGACTTACTTGTTGTAACCCAAACACCTTTATCAAGTCGTCAAGAGTTTTGAAGCGTGCACAGCGCCAGGAGCCGTTCCGTTACACGTGTCGATAGCCCCACTGTTACCGGAGTTAGCCTTATATCCCCAGGTGATTCTTATTGGTATATGTGATAAATGAGATGCGGACGACATGCTGTACCTCTGCCATCACAAATTGTCAGCGGTGTTGGGTGTTGATGTCTCCTTCT
The DNA here is from genome assembly GCA_029853055.1 of Scenedesmus sp. KT-U. Lineage (NCBI taxonomy): Eukaryota > Viridiplantae > Chlorophyta > Chlorophyceae > Sphaeropleales > Scenedesmaceae > Scenedesmus > Scenedesmus sp. KT-U. Next base: position 9,864 of record JARWLF010004760.1, read on the forward strand.
CACGGCATTGATGTTGCTCGCAGGTTCCCGCACTTGCCTTCAACACAAGCAAACACCTGAGGTGGTACTATGCTCCCAGTGGCATCGGTATACGAGCCACACCAGTCGCAAGAAATCAGCAACAGCAGCACAGACCATCCAGCACCGCAGGTAGCGCAGGGCGTAGCTCCATCGCAGCAGTGGCAGCCGCATCAAGCACCGCAGTTGGTTACAATAACTACAGACACCAAGATGCAGGACCCGGCAGAGCAGCCAACCTGCACAGCCATTGTTGAGGCTCCCATACCAGCCACTTGCACTGCAGCCTACGCACACCCACCCAAGGGTATCAGCAGTCTGGCTAGCAGCAGTATAGGAGCTGAATCCACAGACGATCATGAAGACGAGTGTCCAGTGAAGCGTGCTTTGCGTCTTGCCTCCTGCTCAAGAGAACAGCTGGAAGCACATTGCGTGGCAGCTGCCGCAGCAGCAGCAGCTAGCAAAGCATCCAGCGGCGTGCCCATCAGCAGGATTGCCAGCTGGATATCCTCGTTGCCAGATATTAGTGACTGCCAATCACAAGGGCCGGAACCAGCGCCTGCTCTCAGCACATCCAGTCATTCATGGCATGATGTAGAGTATGAGAAGGCAGCTTGCGATCCTTCCTTAGCCAGGCCCAGTGTCTGGTACAGCAGTGTCGGCAGTGAAATGGGGGACCCAGTGGGCTGTTGTGCTTTTTTGAAGTTCTTAGCTCCCCCAGCTTGAGCCTTACAGGAGTATGTTGAGCTTATCGTTCTCATGTTGGGTCATGCTTTAGTGTAGCTTCAGCACAATATCAGACTCGCAGCAGTATGACGGCGATTCCACGTAAGAGCTCAGCAGTGACGCACGACAAACAACTGTTCCCGTTCTTGGACAACATTCAGCTGGCAGATGTGCAAGGCAAGCAACTGCTGCATTGCTTTGCAGGCGTACAGTCGCTGCAGTCGTGTGCCCTGCGAGTCTCATGGTGTCATTGTTGCCGTCAATCTATTGATGCAAGTATTGCAGACACAGGGTCCATGGCTGTTGGGTTGTACCATGTACGTAACCTAGTGCCCAGCACAGGGTCCCCATGTTCCTGTAGCTTTTGTGATCAGTTGGTTGTGGATGTCGACGCACACTTCTGATCTTGCTGTGATGTTGCTGTCACACGTGTGTTGGTGCCACCATAGATGGCCTATATACATGTTGCTTGACTGGCAACAGCAGCTGTTGCATCAGAGTTTCAAGTGCTGTCATGTCAGGACGTTGTGTATGCGAGCTCCTGCAGTTGCTTGTTAAGTACTCAATAAGCTGCACTGGAATGCAGTGTAACATTTGTAGTCGGGCTGTTGTTGTGTAGCACGTTCCATAGCTGAATGTTGCTGCAGTTGCGACCAGAACTGGTCAATACATGTTTGCTGTTGTTGCCTGCATGCAGTCAGTGCACAACTGCTGCTGACAGCCAAGTTGGTTACCAGATCCAGCAGCCATGTCATTCAACTTCTAGGGTTGTCGACATCACCCTGCTCAAGCATTGTGGTATGTGTAGCAATAGAGGAATCAAGCACTTGCTGCAGTGCATCCCTTATTGTTGAAATCAAGGTAACAAGTTGTTTGTCTGCTGCTGCCATTGCCAGCATGCTGCGTTGTTGTACTTGTGTAGGAACACTTGTGGCAGTAGTTTCATGCTGTTGTGGCAACCAGCAGTAGGTGACAATGCTAGGTAGTGACAGCTGCTGTGGATCTGTTGGAGTGTGTCTAGCCAGTGCTGGCTTGCTGTGTACTTGCAGCTGCTTACGAGCTTGCTTCTGGGGACTTGTGGTGCGTCCTTGTTGATGATGGTGTAGGTTTCAGGCACTGCAACGTGCATCACTGCGCAATGGATGCATGAGAACTGTTGAGCTTTCATTACTGGGCACCACGTTCTGGTTGGTGCCTTGTTTTGCGGAAGATGCAGGCGTCATCCCTTGTACCGCCCTGCATACCTGACAAACAACAGCAGGTACCATCTGTGACGTTGTTGCAGCAGGTCCTGCTGGTTCTATTGGTCTCAACCATCAAGATGGTGGCCTTCTCAACTTGAACACAACGCTCTTTGCGTTTCAAGCCATCTGTTGAGCAGTGTCTCTTCTGTTGTCAGTGGAGGCAGCTGGGTGATAATCTTCCTGCAAGTTTGTGGGTTGTGTGGCTTGTCACTGAAGCTGTCACCATGCAGGCTTTGCACCCTGGGGTAGGTGATCGTGATGAGACTCTCCGATGGGTTACCTGCATCTTGCAAAGCGGTGGTTCGTGAAGCAAGGGTTGCAGAGAAGTTCTTGTTCGTACCAGCGCAGTTCTTCCCCCTGGAATGTGATTTGATCGATTGGCATCATTGTCCGTACCTGAGCGAATGCTTTCAAGCGTGAACCTTAGTTCTAGGTGGTATGTGATGCCCTCATCGTTGTAAATGACTTCGGCCCGCCACTCACCGGTACTCTGGTGTACTTGGGATCCCGTGGTGGGTCCGCAATTGATGCGCGGAGGCTACATATGTCCCACAGACAATAGCTTACACTGAAATCAGTGATTGTAGTATGCTCGAGCGTCTGCACAAGCGGCCACGGGCGCACGTGCGGTGGGGTAGGAGTCATCCCGCGACGAGTGTGGTGCCGATTATTGTAGCGCCCCATGGTGATTATGTTGCCCACTTCACGCCACGTGTTGGTGTATTGTTTTAAGTAGGTTGAATCTGCATTCAGCTCATTGAAACGCGCGCTGTGATCTGCAGTCCCGGTGGGTGATGCAGCAATGCAGCTGTAGGATCAGAATATCCCCTTGGAGCAATCAAACTACTCAATATGACAGGTCATGCTAGCTTACTCGTCATTCTTTTGCTGACAGTGGGTGAGTATAGTGTGTGGGCGGCTTTGCGCGATGCCTGGGCCTTGATCACGCATGCGCACACTCAAAAGTGTAGAAACGTGATCTGTATAGGTTTCATACTACGTGTCGGCCAGCCAAGTCAGCTGCCAGAGTCTTGCATTCCAGTATACTGGTTACAGCCTGCTTTAGACAGCTTTCTGCAACGATTGTGGTTGCCGCGCCTGCCTTCTCTATGCATACGACACATATGTTTAACATGGAGCAATATACCTGCAGGCTGGACCGCGAACGCCGGTGAAGCAGCATTCAGCAAAGTTGGTGACATCCCCTCAGCAGCAGCAGCAGCAGCAGCAGAGAGAGCAGCTGTACCAAGAAGCAAGCCAGTTATTGATGCTTATTGTGCACGGCCCGTTCGTAAGCAGTAGTAGTAGAAGCAGCTAACCCAAGGGCATATACTGTACCCTGCAACTACAAACACCTCTGCAGAGGCAGAATCCAGCGTAGTACGATTTCTTGGCACGTGGTTGCGAGTTGATCAGAACCGATTCCTAACATGCAGCATAGCCCCTCAGCATGACTATCGATCAACTGATATGACCAACACCTGGAAAGACAAGCGCAATGCCTGTTGGTGTATAATGTCACAGGTCTACGGTCCGCAGCACCCACCCATGTGTCAGTCCCTCGCTTCAAAAACCCAAATCAGAAACCCAACTTCATCATCATACTCACAGATGATCAGGGTTTTGACGACATGGGGTTGCATAACCCTAAGTACGTACAAACACCTAATCTGGATAGATTCTTGCGGGAGTCCACAGTGTTTGATGACTTCTATGTTCAGCCGGAGTGTGCTCAGTCCAGGGCTGAGTTGTTGACAGGCAGAAGTTACCCCAGAACGAGCACTATGATGGTTCACGGAGGTATGAAGGATACCCAACACCTTGATACCATCAACTTGAATGTGTTATGTTCATGGATGGATTCATACTGTGTCATGTTGATGTAATGCATCCTGCTGGGCTGATGGGATGATCCGTGAAGCACGGTGCTGGCCGTTTACTCATGCTGAGCGTGTGGGAGTTGCTTCAACAACAATGTAACAATCTGACAATGTTATTAACAGGTTATGACTTTATTCATCCTGATGAAGTGACTGCTGGAAGATTGTTTCAAGATGCCGGGTATCTCACAGCTCAGATTGGCAAATGGTGAGCCGCAGTGATTAGTATCATCCAATGCCTTTGACATGGCATGTGGTCAATTCAAAATGATATATAACAAGTAACATAACCATGATGCTCCAGTGTCTGCTGTGAACGCTGTATGTAACAGGTTGTCTCAAGCAGTAGTATGACGATTGTGTGACTCTTGGGTTACTACTACAAATCTGTTGCTGTCCACCACTCCGTAGGCACGAGCATGATGTTGCTGGTTACGGGCCAAATGATGCTGGGTTTGAGAAGTCATGGCATTCCGCAGATATGAGCCCTGAGTCAGCCAAGTGCCTGCTCAGGTAAGCCACAACTCCGCTTTGTTGTGTTCAGCAACATGAAGATCACCATCCTGTTGGCCCACTACTTGCCACAAGGCACGGTGCTGTGGGCTGCTTGTGGGTTTCAGCAGTGATTGTGAATCACACACACCTCATTTTTGCAGTAAGGTGTGTCAAGTGTAGTGCATATAGGGCAGGCATGCTGCGTGATGTCATGAGTCCTCTGCTGCAGAACATGTTCTAACAGAGCTAGCTGTTGACAGTTGCCTGAGGTTGGCATCAACTCCTGTTCTTGTGGTGCAGCTACAACGGACAGTATGCTGAAACAGCAGAAGCAGGAGCAGCTGCTGGTCCAGGGATTCGTCCCTCTGCAGTACCTCGGCCAGACACCAAGCCAGGCACCCTCACTGCTGAAACCGCACTCATGAACAAGATTATCTCGTTCATCAGGGGGTACAGGTTGCAGCGTAAACATAACATTGAGACCAGACCAATGCTGCTTTTCTACCCGCCACGATTGATTCACAAGTAAGGGCCTATACTGCTGTACGTGCTTTACAGGCACCCCGATCTGCTGCAGTACTTTACATGTGGCAGTTGTTATGATTGTGGCAGTTTGATTATTCTAGATGATGCATGGTGATGTGCAGCAGCTGCTGAAATGTGCAAAGGACTTGGTAGTGCCCGCAAAGAATCCATGCATGCAGGGCACAACACCGTCATGTGCGTGCATGTCTTGATTGGGATGTTGGTAGGTAGATAGCACGTATCATTCTTGTGACCATGTCGGCTGGATGCCGTTGGCCTTTCTGCCCTACCGTGGTTTGTTAGCAGTCCAGACTGAGTAGGAAGTGTTGATCACAAGTGTGCTGCCTTTCTGTGTGTCTTCGTCTGTCTTTGTCCACCTGCAGGAAGGAGGGTCTCACAGGTCAGATGAGAGCCTACCCTCCGGCTTATAGAGACAGATTCATGACAGACCCAAAGTATCATGGCATCGCAAACAACACTCTGGATGTAAGAATCTTTGCAATAATCAATGAAAGCATCTGCTGCACCTCGCCAGTCTGACATTTTGTACTTGCTTGCTGGTTCACCAGTAGTGTGCATGGTCTCAGAGGCATCACTTCAACCGTATGTCCATAAGCACCAAACTTGAAGTTTTGCTGTCGTTGCTTGCAGGCGTGGGCAACTCTAGCATACATGGATGACCTGCTGGGTGGGATGTTCAGAGCATTGGACAACAGCACGCTGCATGATGAGACTTACGTGTTCCTGATGTCGGACAACGGCCCACACCTGGACCGAGAGGAGATGTCTTCTGTGGAGAGACGAGAGGTACGAGTGTCATGATCATTTATAACTGTAAGCACACTCATCTGTCTTCGAACTATCTGGTCATCAATAAACGAGTGAAGACATGTGAGTGTATGTCCTCTATGTGACTGCATTGCTGGTCACTACTGGTGTAGACTAGCCATGATGGTGTGTCACTCGTGCAGATGCGGGTCCCAAGCGGCATGCAAGGGTCAAAAAGCACAACGTTTGAGGGCGGCATCCGCGGCTTTCTTGCTGTGCGCGGTCCCGGCGTCCGCGGCAGCATCACCGACAGCACCTTGCTGCACATCACGGACATTCTGCCGACACTGGCCGACCTGGCGGGCATACCACAAGACGCTCATCATCTGCCCTGGGATGGCATCAGCTTCAAGAACCTCTTGTTGTCGGGGCCCAACAGCTTACCGTTGAAGGGGCTACGAGGCCGTCGTGGCACGCGGCTGTCGAACGCGGCCCAGAGCGAACG
>JARWLF010004811.1:0-10518 GCA_029853055.1 Scenedesmus sp. KT-U
AGCACATCCACTTGTCGTGCAACCTGCAGCGCACCATGGATGTGCTCATCAGCTCACGATAGCCAACAGTGCACGACTATATATATAAACTACCCATCAGGCATAGCAATACTGCCATACTGCCAGTGCACGACATAAATGATCAACTTGCCAAGCCCAGCATCAGTATCATCACAAAATTGCTTATACAACCCACCTGGTAGATTGCGGTTTCAGCACGTGCTTGTCTATCTTCCACCTTTCTTGACAGTTCTTGCATCTTGGACTCTATTGCTGCATCATCAAGGTTCCTTCTCAGGGCATGCACCTTGCCCAGATCATGGCTGAGGGCTTTCACCTGTGGACATGTAGGCGTATGCTGAGTAGCAAGCTGGGAATGAGCACACATTGCTGAGGCTGCTGGTCTGAAGCATAGAGCTCTGTTGCACTTTTGCTTCACGGTTTGAATGTGTCACAAGTGTTTGACCATGGAGGCAGGAAGGAAAGTCCTGAGATGCTGTACCGACAGCTTGAGTACCGTACTCACTTGCTGCTGTAGCTCGCACAAATCATTGTGCATTGCCTTGTTGGTGGTATTCTGTTGTTGTTCCAAAGAATTGACAAGCTTGGTAACCACATCCTGCAGCGCCTCCTGTTGATTAGTGACAGCATTCAGCTGCTGCTCTTGCTGCGCCAGCTGGGATTCAGCCAACAGCAGACGCGCTACAATATCACCTGCAATATGCAACAGTCAGCACTGCAATCATATGACCCGCTCATCACCACTGCTTGGCGTATGATGCTTACAATCTTTGAGCTCAGAGTCACTCTCCAGAAGCTGACACCTATGACTGCATGTGGGCAGATGAGGTCGTACAATCAGCCTGAGCTGGCTTTCATGCATACCACACAATGCAGTCACTGAAGGCATACCCTCTACATTGGCAGAACCGTGCAAAAAGTGACTCACCTGGGAACCTCACTGCTCCAAGCTTGTCGTCAGCAGAGACAGATGCTGCTTTGATGTCAGCCTTCAAGGAGAGCTTATCCTCCACAGCTGCCAGCCGTGCATCAAGGTGTCTGTTTGACAACTGACCATCTGCATCAGCAGCAGCACGACTTGCAGTCAAAAACATACTTGGCCATGCCATTGACTGAACTTGATCAATCCAACCAACTTGAGCTGAGCTGCACCTAGTGTTTGGCAGGAGTGTTAGTCACGGTTGCAGCTAGTCCTCGTCGCACACCACACAAGTAGCTGCTGCACTGAGAGTGAATTGCTGCAGCTTTGCTTGCCTTCATATAGAGGGTTCTGCACTGCTGCAGCGCTGTCCACCTTCTGCTCTTGGCTACCCTGCTTAGCACTGACAACTGCCCAGCTGCCAGCACTGTCTGGAAGTGACATAGTCATGACTCCCTTCTTGTACAATCTCAGAGCAGCGGCCTGTGGAGACAGACTACCGGCTACAGTGCAGGGCTGCAGCAGCCGCTCTGAAAACGCCAACTCTGCTGATGCAGCAATTCTGCCATCTGCCTTGGGGCTGGAAGGCAGAATAGGTCCAACTTTGGTCTCCATCAGGTCACTAATACGCAGACTGCCGAGTGCCCATCCTTTGTCTGTTCTTGCAGCACTCCTTGTGACATGCAATGAATCGCCTTCCACCTGCTCAGAAAGAGGAGATTCCAGAGGACTGGTGCTGGTGATATCTGTCAATGCCTGTGTTACTGTTTCAAATGTGCAGCCTGCCTCATCAGCAATAGAGGCAACGGCATCTAGGAACTCTTTGTATGACAGGCGCCTGCTTCCTGGGGGTTTGCACCTTGCAAACACAACATCTACTGCGCACTGAGACAAAGACCCTGCAACAGCAGCAGCACAACAGCACAAGGCTCAAATTAGGAACGAAGAGATACATTCGCCGCCTGTTTACGCATCACTCATCCCTGATATCAAACCTGACAGGTGTCAGAAAGCAACTAGCTATGTGCCTGCATCAGTCCCTTGTGAATTGTGCACGCACCGCTTGGCTCCAAAAGCCCAGCATCTCTGCACAGTTGGTGGAACTGTGCAGCATTGATGTGCTGTATACTGGCCCCAACCTGCCGACCCTGACCAACCGGAAGCCTGCAGTATGCCTTGAACATTCTTTTGAGAAGCTCATTGGATGGGGCATCCACGGGAATGATAGGGATCTTACGTCTGGTAGTTATTCGCCCGTGCCTGGCAGCTTCAGCATAGTGCCTGCAGAAACCACAGGATTACCATCAGCACAGGATCAAGCGAAAGAACCTTGGTGAGTTTCTCAGCTGAGGCAAACCTCAGCCAAACAGACAGCAGAGTGACTGTGATAGCATGCATACCTTGCCAACCTCTTGTAATATCCGTTGAAGTCTTCAAGACTCACTCGCCCATCCTGATCAACATCGGCTTCTCGTATGGCATTGCTGAGGAATTTGCCTGTGATCATCAAATTGTACGCACAGGATCTCATGGCATGCACAGAATTCAAACACACTGAGGATTCACACCTCACAGCGCAACTTGCTGCTTGGTAAGATCAGGGAATCTGGGTGTATGCCTCTACATGGTGTGAGTCTACGTAAACTGCACTGACCCTAAAACCTACCCAGCTGCTTGGCCTTCATGCCCTCCAGCATTCCTAGCTCCTGCAGTGCTGACATCATCTCTTCAGCATCAAGGTAGCCTTTGTTTTCACTGTCATGGCGCCTGAACACCTCAGCTGCTTTGTTGGAAGCGCCGCCACCAGCAAGCCCAGCTATACCTGGGAGGCATGCATGACGTGTACAACCACTCACTGTAGATCCCTGGTTATGACAAACAGCTTCAAGCCAGATTGTGATGAACTGCACATTGTGAGCCAAGTTGAGCGACAGGTGCACATTGCAAAGTAACAAAGCATGTGCATGTATGCAGGATGCATGCAACCATCATGCCGGCTTGATACAGGTTTTTGGCACTGCACACCTGTTGGGTCTAGCGCTGACAGACTGCGTGCCTGCTGTGTAGTACTGCGAACGAGCACAGGTCTTGTAGACCCCATTGGCCCCGCACTGCGAGGACGAGTAGGGCTGCGGTTCAGGATGCTCTGTGTCGCATGCGCCCTTGCATTCCCTGGAGGAGACCTGCCAGAAACTGCTGGTGTACTTGAAGGGCGCTGCTGCTGCTGCTGCTGAACCGGTTGCTGCAGTCTGCCAAGGGTGTTAGCACTCAGGCTTGCAGCAACAAAGGACAGAACATGCTCAGGAACTGGTCCACCCATCATGAGATGGAGCAAGCTGTTGTTCTTGGGCAGTGTCTGAGCGATGCTTTCTGCTGCCTCCTTGGCTAGTACATCCAGTCTCAGCGTAGTCATTGCTGTTGGTCCTGTCAGCAGCTGGCAAACAGCCTCAACAGCCTGCATGTCAGCAATGCACAAACCAATACTCTGAGCATCTGATAGCCCTTGTCAGCCATCAGCAACCTTTTATTGGTTCCTTTGCTGCTGACATGATATGGTTGTTGCAGTGAACAAGCTCGTCAAGAATATGCAGCGGATCCGTACCTGCCCATGAAGTGGCATGCCCCTGACATCCAACAGCTGCAGGTGTCTGTTCTGGCATGCAGCTTGCAGCAGTGCCACCATACCATCCTGTTTGCCACGGGAGCCAGCTACTGCCAACTCCTGAAGAGTGCCTGTGTAAGGGCATGGATGCAGAAGAGAAACCAGTTGTGTAACAGGGCAGGTCCTGCCAGCAATCTTTAGCGGACTGGCAACACGCACTAAATTCATCCAGGACAGACACGTGGCAAGAACTTGCTTACTCCTCACTGTGGCTCTGCAGGCTGTTCTCACCTTGATCAGGCCGCACAGCATCAGCCAGGGCAAGGAGTGCCTGACTGCTGAAAGTGTTGTAGTTGAGGTTCAGTCGTTGCAGATGTGGCATGTTCTTGGCAGCTGCTGCCAGGGATGCCACACCGGCATCACCAATCTGCAGGGGAAGAAGGTGATGTAATGCAGGCAAAGTGCAGGCCTCACAGTCAGAGGCATTGCTTTAGCTGAGTACTGCACGCTAGCTGGAGTAACAGAAAAGGAGGCATCGATACCTGATTGCCTTCCAGCTCCAACGCCAGCAGTGGTACAGAAGTCATCATAGCAGCCAGTGCACATGCACCTTTATCGGCCAACTTGTTGAAAGACAGATCCAGCTGCTTCAATTGACACTCTGGACCTACGACGATATTTGACAAGAGAGGTTACTGACAGTTCGAGTCTTGTTGCCATGGCATGGAACTGCGCATTCCAAATCTGTTGCAGCTGCTCACTTGGTGAAGTGCAGCACACAGAAATCTTACCATCTGCCTGCAAGGCATTGGCCAAGGCTGAGACACCCTCATCAGTGATGCAGTTGTCTGACAAGTCCAGCACAGTGAGCCTGCTGCCTCCACACGCCAGTGAAGTCTCACTGAAGCCCAGCACAAACGTGTCAGCCTGCATCACAGCCAGCACACTACCGAGCTGAATAGCTGCCAGTTGCTTGCGGCAAGGAGAACAAGCACACGACACGTTCCACTCATGAGACGCCCAGTCCCTGTCGCTGTCACAGCAGCAATGGCGCTCACCAGCTGATTCTGCGATATGTCCAGTACCATGACCTGGCATGCTGCAATCAAGCTTGCTAGCCTCTCTTGAGCATCTTCACCTACAATGACCAACATGCCAGACCTGGCTTGTCTTACAAAGCCAACAGCTACGTCATCTTTGCAAAGCAGACTGGAGCGATGTCCAAGCGATCTACATTACCGCTGAAATGCGCTGCATCGCTTTTACGCTGCTTGTTGCTCTGCCTACTGCAGGCACACCCTCTTGGGCAAGTTGCTTGGCAACACAATTGCCGAGGTATACATGCTCCAACTTGAGAGGTATTCAGTCTTGACAGCTGCAGACCTGACAAATCTAGCTCTTGCAGTCCGGCGTACGGCAGTATTGTTCTAGCTGCATACAACTGCTCTTCCTGGTCGAAGGCTGGGAGTTTGCAAGCCCTGGAGCCAGCTTGCAAGCACTGCAGAAATGGCTGGCAAGGAGCTGCCCCAAGTTCTCTGCAGATGTCCAGATAGCTCTCGGCCACAGCGACCTCATTGTGGGTCATCATATCTGTTCGTGACGCCATGCAGCAGCGTGGTCACTCGTCCTTCATCTGCTCGGACAGCAGTATCCTGCCTTATCTGTTGCACCACTGTTGCTGCGTTGCAGCTGTTGCTCCTGAGCTCGTCCACGCTGATATTTCTGCAGTGCGCCTGTACTTTGTGCTTGCAGTGCGAGTTTAGGATGTGTGTGAGCAACCAGTACAGTCAACACTTCGGGCAGGACAGTTTATGCAACATCCGGTAGGTGGTATGCACAGAAAAAGATGCGGGACAACAAAGCTACTCTATCGTATGGCTTAAGATATTGGATCCCTGGCATGTATAGTTGACAAGTGTTCACCGGTGCAGGTTGATAAGCCCAATTTGAGTGATGGAGCAGCTCATACAAACACTACATGACTTTCATGTATAGCTTAGTCATTTCTGCTCAGGCTACTCAATTCTCTACTCTAATTTTCAAGGATCCGAGCTCTCGGGGTTACTGTTCCGTGCTGGCCGGCATTCGTCGCGCACCTCCACTCGACACTTGGGACAGGTGTGTCATTACAAGACTCAATGACCATGTCAATGGCTGCACGTGGGCATGTGATGGCATGCAGTGGTTTGTTGGGTCAACCTCCAGCTTCAGTTGTCATGCTGCATGTTTCGAGCTGACATTTGATCAATCATGCCATTCTGCTGAACATGCGGTGCATAAACGCATACAACCGTTGCTCAGGAAGTCTGGCTATCGTTCTCTAACAACTAGGCGCTCAACTAATCGCCATGGCTTTCTTTTCGCCCTGGCATGTTGCAGAAGAGGACCTCTGAAGTTCACAGGTGACAGGCAAGAAACGAGTGGTTTGTCGCAGACTCAGCTCGCCCACGGTGTAAATCTGGAGCAGCAAGTCAACAAAACATCTATGGCAGCTGAAGGAGATAATGATCTAGATCCAAGCGTTCTGCAGGCACTTTCTGAACCCCAGAGTGCAGAACGTGTGTACTGCGCGCTGCAGCGCGAAAAACGTGAGCTAGAAGAACAGCTTTCACAGCTACAAGCAGCACAGTACGCTGAACATACAAGCGTGCCTTCAAGTAGTGGCTCCCAGCAGGACAGGTGGTGCGAGATGCTGGGTCAGCTACATCAGCTAGCAACAGCTGCCATGCAGGAAACTTCCAACATGCTCAAGAGCTGCAGCAATAACACTTCAGGCAACATCATGTTGTCAACTGACTCGGGTACGAACTTTGACCCGAGTCAAGACATGACTGGCAGGGACAGAGCGAGTGTGCAGTTGCAACTGCTAAGCAGTGTCCCACGACCAGGTGAGAGCGGCCTGTTGGGATGGGGCTCAGGCATCAGTGAATCAGACCCACAGAGCAGCGACTCTCACTCAGCCGACACACTCCAAGGTGCAGCAGACGGCAGTTCAGAGCCTTTTCATATAGCAGTATTACAGTCCTGCGCCCTGGGGGCTGACCATCATCAGCAGCCACCAGAGGGGTTGAGACACAGTGTTCAGCCGCATACAGTAGAGTCAGGCACATCATCCTCACCACCCCAGGACCTCATCCGTACTGGCACTTGGGGTTCTGGGGCTGGGATGTCCATGTCTGGCAGGTCAAGCCTGCACAGCACATTGGATGGAGCGCATGAGCCAGCTGCTCTTCGTCTCCCAAGCAGGCTTGCTGTCAGCAGTGGCGTCAACCAGCAACAAAATGGGTCCCTGCAGGCCTGGGGTTCTGGTGTCTCTCCAAGATGGAATGTTCAGATGTGCCTTGGACAGCAACGGGAGTCAACGACTCTACACAGGCCAGATTGTTATGCTGATCTGGCAGAGCAGTTGCAGGCAGCACTTGGTCAGGTCGACCACTTGCAGCATCAGCGGCAGCTGTTGGAGACCCTGTGCCACCAATCACGACAGCAAGAAGTGCAGTTGCATGCTTCATTGGAACAGCAGGAGCACAAACTGCTGACAATGAAGAACATCATCGAACAACTGCAATCTGATATATGGTCAGCATCACTGAGTCGCTGATAATGTGGTCCTGCATGACAAGCGACCTCTGCTTGTTGTCTCAATATGGCACCAACGTAGGCAGTACAGCAGTACTTCAGGCTCTGCCATGTCGAGCAGCGCTGTCTACATCAATCAAAAGACCTTGGAAAGACTGAGTATCTATATATAAGATTGAAAGGTTGTCTGGTCACCATGCACACACCGCAGCAAGGACAAGACTTCGGTGGTATGTCATGCAGTGCACGAGCAAGTGTGGAAAGGGGGTAGATTGTAGCTGATGGTCTGCTGACCATGCATAAATTGATGCACGGTCGGGCAGCAGTAATGCTCCGAGCGCCTATGTCACTATGAGTCCCAGCGTTTATTGTCACCATGTGGTCACCACATGGTGTTGATTATCCATTTTTCAATGGACGTTGTGCAGCGGCCTTGCGGTGCTTACATACATGATCGCACCTTCCTTGTGATATGTACATCCAACTCACCATTGTCACAAGCTTGCTGCAAGCAGCACCGCAAACAACGCAGTGTGATCATACTGCTGAGGTAGTGGCTGCTCCTTCTGCTGGTTTGATCACGGTTCTGAAAGGTGTGATCTCGCTGTCCTTGACTCGTGCGGCATTTGGGACTTACTACTTAATACTCTCGCAATCACTCAAATTTCAGGCGTAAGCGTCACTGGAGCATACAGAACCAGCTCAAGTGGTTGCACCTGAAAGCATGCTGCAGCAATAGCTGCTGGTAGCTACTGGACTGCTGCCTGACTTTCACTAACCTTCAATCTGCCAAGTGATCATTGAAGTGATATGCATTGAAGACACTCCATATGAGCATGGACAATACTCAGCCCGGGAAGAGGCGCCAAGGTTGCAAACTGGCCGTGCGATTGGTTCACCTCTCTTTCGCTTGCTGCCATTGTGCGCAACAAAGCTTCGTGGTAGTATGCTTGATCGGAATGCGATACCATCCATGCGAGTATTGGCCAATTGGGCGGCAGCAGTACCCATGCTGCCGCCCACATGTACGAGCACTGGCCAGCACTGCTGTCGCACCTGCAAGCGAAATCACCCGCTTGGTTGCTTGGACAAATCCTAAGCAATAGCAGAATTTCAAAAAAACCTATTGACCGGATGTCATTCGAGTCTGTTGGTCCTGAGATCAGTCATTCGTCCAGTGTGACCGGGGGTCTACTGACCTTGGATTCAGAATCAAAACCTTACGCGCGACGCTTCAGAACATCAGCATATTGGTCACAGGTGGTGTCGCTTTGATTGATTAGTCAGTTTGGCCTGCTCATGCTGTGGTGGTCGCGGCACGCGGGCACGACCGTGATAAAGTGGTTGTTGGCCGCGCCTCCTGTTGTGGCCGCAGCTGGTACAGATGCAACAATATTGTAATAAAGGAACACTTTATGTTGAGGTTGGCAGCATTGCTGAGAATGGCCAGTAACCGGGGAGCAGCGATGGACGTTGGGCTCATCTCCCTTGCGGTGGCCATCCTTTGCATCAGCACAGCAGACGCGCAGATCTCAAACGTGACTGCAGGTTCTAATCCCTTGTTAGTTTCCAATCTGCGCTTCCCTCTGTGGGACCAGATCAAACCAGAGCACATAGAGCCAGCAATCCAGCAAGTCCTGGCTGAAGAATCTGCATCATTCAGTCTCCTGGAGCAAGACTTAACCAGAGCCCTGAAAGCGAATAATGTAACGTTCAGCAAAGTTTTCAGGCCTCTTACTCAGATTCAGCTGCGCCTCGACTCTGTAACTGGTCAAGTGGGCCTGCTGTCGGTGAGTGCTGTGTGCAGCCACACAGCTCTGAGCAGTGTCAGACAGCTCTGCACTGCACAGCTCACAAAGATATGTTCATTATGTGTACCCACACTGTCTGCATGATGGGCAAGCTGCCGTGATTCAGCCCCTATAACAATGTTCCAGCCAACTTCCCTGCACCTTACAGAAGCCGGCACTCGCACATGCTACAGCATGGTCAGGTGTGATATAGACCTGCTGCTGTATCCACTTGCTGCAGAGCGTCAAAGACAGTGAGCCAGTTCGCAAAGCAGTCGAGGCAACCACCCCTCTACAGGTGGCATTCACGTTGCGGATAGGTCAGAGCAAGCCTGTCTATGACGCAGTGTTGTACCTCAACAACACGCCAGCAGTAGCAAACACCTTGTCACCCGAGCAGCGGAGGCTGGTCGAAATCACCTTGCGGGATGCAGTTGATAGCGGTGTCGGGCTGCCAGCGGAGCAGAGGAAGCGCTTCAACGAGATTGTAGACACGCTGCAGAAGCTTTCTTTGACTTACAGTAACAATGTTCTTGACGCAACAAAGGTGAGTGTCTCAGCCCTGCAATCATTCATCTACAGCCCTTCAGACAATCAGTAGACTGCAATTATGTCAGCAGTCCCTTCAGAATGGTCCTAAAGCTTCTTGTGTAAGGGTGCATCAGTGCATTCTGGTGTCGGCATGTGGGTTTGGTTGACAGCTTGTTTGCTGCTGTGTACATGCTGCTGGTACTGACTCAAGTGAGTGACTGACCTGCAATGATGACTTTCCTATTCTCTTCTCTGCGTTACCACAGGCCTGGCAGCTTGTCATCAAGGACAAGAAACAGCTCGACGGCGTAGAGCAGACCACCCTAGCAGTAGCAGCTCAGAAGGCTCAGAAAGCAGGCTACAAAAATGCCACAACTGAGAATGGCCCCTGGCTACTGACACCTGACTATGCCACGTACTCGGCGATTATGAAGTCTGCAAAGAACAGAAAGCTTAGAGAGCAGCTGTATACAGCTTACCGCTCACTGGCATCTACTGGCAAGCATGACAACACCCCGGTCATCAAGAAGCTTCTCACATTGCGACGAGAGCTGGCGAAGATACTGGGCTATGAGAACTATGCTGAAAGTGCCATGAAGAACAAGGTTCGTAGTTCAGAGCTCATGTGTTGAGTTTGATCACCTTGAATCTCCTAGCAGGGGTTGGCACACAGTGCTGATTGCCAAGTGCAGCTGCATGCAAGGGGGGAGCTGCTACACAGATCAGTAACTTGCATAAAGCTGCCACGTACGCAGCTACACAAGTCTCCTGCCTTTACTGGCAGCTAAGACCAACAGCAACCTTGCTGCACTTACCCCGGCTGCTTCTTGAGAGTAGCTTCCTTCTTTGATGTTCTCCTTGCAGATGGCCAACCTTACATCAGCTTTCAGTCTCTTAGAGCAGGTTGCCAATGCCAGCAAGCCAGCAGCTATCCGTGAAGAACAGCAGCTCACAGCCTTTGCCCGCAACGCCACAGGTGACCCGAAGTTGAAGTTGTTGTGGTGGGACACGACCTTCTGGGGTGAGCGACAGAAGGAGGCGCTGTTCAGAGTGTCTCAGGAGGAGCTCAGGCCGTA
>JARWLF010004815.1:0-14041 GCA_029853055.1 Scenedesmus sp. KT-U
CTGCTGCTGCTGCTGAGGTCCGCTGCTGCCAGCAGCAGCAGCGTCAGAAGCGCGCTTCATGCGGGCCAACCCCACTTGCAGTTCTCTTGCTGAGAACATAATACTAGGTTTGGATGTGCCAATGAGTGCAGTGCTGCTGCTGCTGCTGCTGTGTGTTACAGCAGTAGTTGATGCTGCTGTGATGTCCCGTCCCCACACTTTTCTAAACAGCTGCTGCACTCGCTGTCTGTCAGACTCAGTGCGCAGCCGCTGTGTGAACAGCAGCCCGACGAAGTGTTCAGCAGCAGCATCTAAATCAGCAGCAGACGCGACACCGGCAACGGCTACTGCATTGCGCTGCTGCTCTGTACTGATGTCAACATCCATATGATCCGCTGCAGCTGCTGCATTCTCCTGCACTGTCAATGCACCAGACTGCTGCTGCTGCTGCTGTGCCACCATCCCCACCAGCTCACACCACCGAAGCAGATCTCTCAGATTGAACTCCCAAGGCCCACCCGCTACTGCAAATGGTGCACTCCTACTATCTTCTGGGGCTGCCGCACTGCTGCTGCTGCTGGCCTCCTGCATTGCCGTGAGCAGCAGCACCATCTTCTGTATCAGCTCCTTGGGCAGCTGTGGATGTAATGCAGCAGCAATGGCTCTGAGATCATCAGGCTGCAGAAGCTCAACGGCCACACGCGTGAAGCGGTTCAGGAACGACTTGGGTAGACCCTTCCGGCCGCCACCCTCTTGTAGAGGGTTTTGTGCAGCAAAGAGCCTGAAGCGCGGGTGTGCTTTGAAGCTCTGTCCTAGCTCAGGTACAAAGAGCGCTTGTCTGTGATCCAGTAGTCCGTTGAGCCCCTCTAACACTGATTGGCCAGCAAGGTTCAGCTCATCAAGCAGCACCCAATCACCAGACTTGACAGCTGATAGAAGAGGACCATCACACCTGTACATACAAGGCACAAGTGATCATCAGTGGGAAGGCACATGCTAGGCAGACTGGTCCGTGTGATACATGTGCGATAAATGTGCGATAAAGTTCCAGGCCTACAATGACACACAGTAAGCTTGACAAAAGGTACCCTGGTCAAATCCCCATCTTCTCATGCACAAACGGAAAATCCAAAACCTTACCAAGCAAACTGTCCAGCTGCTCCTCCTGGTGCAGGTAGATCAGCACCCAACAGATCAATCATATCTGTGTGTTCACTGCAGTTGATACGAACCATCTTGACACCAGCAGCACGACATAATGCTGACACGAGACTGGTCTTGCCAACACCTGGACTGCCCTCTAACAGCACAGCCTTGCCTAACTGCATGGCACGTAGAAGCCTGAATGCATTGCGACATGTGGTGGGCGCCTGCCAGTTGAACTTGGGACCACCGCTGCTGCTGCTGCCTGCTGCTGATGATGGGTCCATCTGTATGTAGAAAGGTCGGATGCCCCAGCGGCCATCTACTGTTACTTCATCAACTGCCTTGTCAGCTTGTAGGGTCAGCTCACCAGCTGCTTCAGCTATAACAGCAGCAGCTGCGCCTTGCTGCTGGTCTGCATTGTCTCCTGCTGTCAACTGCTGCTGCAGCAGCTGCCTGCATTTGGCTTTCAGTGGAGCCAACAGCGCAGCTGGCATCCCCAACCCGAGCCCCAGCCCATCCAGCAGCGTTAGATATGCCCCATGAACATAAGCAGGCAATGCACCCAAGCTATCTGCTGTTGCATTGATGAATCCCACCCATGCTAGTAGATCTCTGACACTCAATCCTCCCCGTGCTGCTGCTGGTGCTTCAGACACAAACAGCTTCCAGAAGTCCAACAGATGTCTGCTGATGACTGACTTCATGACAGCAGTAGCTAGTCGTGACTCAAGAATGGCCTGGAGCTCTGACTCATCAGTGATGGCAGGTACCCAGATCTGCATTGTGTGACACACACATCTTGTAAACCTTGTACGACACATATGTATTCTGTTGCACAGCATCACAGTAACATACTTGGCTGACTGCTTGGAGCCTGCCTACCTGTGTGAATCTATTACTAAGTGCTGGGCTGAGTTCCTTCTTCCCGAAGTCTCCGCCTGGGTTCATTGTGGCCAACACCATGAACCCCTCAGCACCAACAACAACCTCGGCACCACCACCTCCCTTCTCAGCAAGAGTCAGACTGCGACCAGGCTCAAGAACACTACAACAGACACAAGGCGGCAGCAACAACAACAATACGCAGTGATACCTTTGGTGATGGGCTGACAGGATGTGTCTTTTTGCCTATTTCTGAAGATTATGGGTGAAGATTGGTAGAACTATAGTGACCAGACACCATTGACTGTGTCAGAACATGAAGGCCAGAATGTGTAACAGACACACAAACAGACACACACAAACCTGTTCAGTCTCTCCAGCACAGCGTCTTCAGCCAAGTTGAGTTCATCAACAAGCAGCAGCTCCCCTCGGCGCATGGCAACTACCAGAGGACCGTCCTCCCAGCCGAACGGAGCACGAGCAGCTGCAGCAGCAGACCGCAGAGCAGCAACACCAGCTGCAAGGGACTCCAGATGTTGCTGCAACACATCTGCACTCGCAGCTGCCGCAACCTCTGCTGCTGCCATTGCAGCAGCATCAGGCTGATCTGATGCGATGTTGTCACCAGTCTGTTCCTTGTGCTTCACTGCTGCTGCCAGTACTGCTTGTACTGCTGCCAGCTGTCCTGTCAGTGCCTGTAGAACTTCCTCAATCTCTACAGGACTGGCTGCCTCATCTGCTGCTGCTACTAGTGCTGCTGATGGCTGAGTGTTGGTAAGGTGCCAGGCTGAAGACGACAGAAGCTCCTGAGCAGTAGCCCGGAAGGCAGCAACATCCCTACAGCACAACAATAATGAATAACTCACAGATGAACACCTCAAGTACTGTTGACTGCCATACAGTGTTGCTGGGATTTTGCATTCAATAATCACTGTCAGACAGTAAAGTCCCAGACGTAGCTATAAGCAGGCGTACGCTGATTGTTAGTACCCAGAGGATTGATGTTGCAAGCTCTTCCAGTGACAAACACTGGAGCAGCCTGTAACATCAGCATTCTGGCCAACGACTTGCGGTGGTTCAGGGAATGCAGCTCAGTGCTGGCAGTTTGGGACACCGTTAAGTCACCGTGCTGCCTAGGGTGTTGCTGCTTCAAGCACCCCCCCACAACACACACCCCAACACCCCTAGACACATATCTCATACCCCAATTTGCCTGTTAACCCACCTATGTCTAGTTCTTGTTGGTCTGAAGCCTCCCAGAAAATCACTTGTCTCCGTGTGTTGATTACAGTTCAACACGTGCAGGTGTGTGTGTCTCATGAGGGCCAGCAGCTGACACACACTGGTCTTACCAGTACCGGTGTCACCAACAAGCAACACAGGCTCATTGGAACATAAACACCTGCAACAGCATGTGACACAACAAACATCATCGATCACTGTCAGGTGAAACAGCAGCAGTAGCAGGGTGATGAGGAGACCAAGACCACCATAGGGTTGGCAAGTATCACTTCTATGTGTCATACGCAGAGTTGACAACGATGTAGGGAAGCTACTATCAGAGAACACCCATGTGGCCATGCTAAGCCGTAGTGCTGTCAGCGAATCTTCCCCACTACTATACGCCCCAGATGAAACTCCTGCCACTGTGAGATACTGTATCAGGGCAAGAGGGATTAACAGGGGCACTGTTTGAGACTTCACAGAATGCATATGATGTTTCCAACCTTGGTGATCTGTGATGCCCTGAAATGCACATAACCATATGAAGGTAGACTTGCAGCATGGACCAAGCAGCAGCAGCAGCAGCAGGCGGCAGACACCTACCTGTTCACCAGTGTGTACAGTCTCTTCATACTGCGAGTCCACACCATACCAGTCAGAGCCTGCTGTATGGCTGCTGCCTCCTCCCTGGCAGCAGTAACCGCAGCAGCAGCAGCTTGGGAGGCAGCAGCCGACTGTAGCTGCTGCACAGGTCCGGCTGCCGGGTCAATAGCAGTGCTGCTGTCACAGGTTGCTGCTTCTGCAGCAGCCTGCTGTGCTGATGACAGAGCCTCGGCCAGGCGCTGTTGGGGCTCAGCACCGACTTGTTCGTACACCTGAGAGACATGCAGCAAGCGATCAGCATTCGTCAGTGTAATCATCAACATCAGAAATTTGCAGACGCCTATCAGAGAGAGAACGAGAGAAACAAGGACCAGATCTAGCTAGCTGCAAGTTGTAGACTACTGATCATGCTGTTTCACAACACACAAGTCAGGGTATCGCTGGCCCTTTGTCTTGTGATCGCACTCTTTATTCCTCCCTTACCTGCTCCATGTCAATCTTGACCTTCATGACTTGTTCCAACACCTCCACCACCACTGAGCGCTCCTCAGAACTTCTCAGCCGCTCACCGAGAACCATGAAGCCATCGACAGCTAGGGCCTCATAACCAACAGCACCACGCTCAGCCCACCTGACGCAAAGACACATACCACTGTCAACAGGTGGACAACCAATCCCGGGATCAGAATCTCTATGCATACATGCACCTACAATCAAACTGCATGAGCCCAAACAGCAGCATGTGGAATTCTGCTTTGGGAGCCAACTACTTATTGACTTGCCTGAATAGATCACGGGGTGTGATAAAGCCATGTCGGCCAGCAAAGACGTTGCTCCGCTGACGGCGCCGCTGCAGCTCCCGCATGACGGTAACCATCTTTGCCGCGTAGCTCGGCGCGATGCCACACCGCTGGTGCAAAATGTCTGACAGCTCGTGATCAGGTAGCTCTTCTACGTGGAGCTCCAAGAATCTGCCACGGAAGGCTCTACTGAGGGCTTTACGACCGGCGTACGCTCCGGGCGGGTTCTGTGTCGCGAATAACATGAAGTGAGGGTGCGGCCGAACGACTTCCTGAAGCTCTGGCACGAACAGCTCACGATTGTCATCCAACAACCTGCAAGCAAGCAGTGCAAAGCAGAATTGCACTGAGAAGTAGCGAACACGTCGGTTTTCAAGTTGTCGCCATAAGAACACGACACGAAAGTGCTACCAGGTGACACCCAAGCCAAGCAGTGTTCCTTACATGCATGCACTAGAAACCCCTTCCCCATTCTGCTACATATGTCTGTGCTCAGGTCTGTTAGGAGCTTGATTACGTTCAGCGAGTGCAGCACAAAGTACCACACCCTCGCACAAGAGGTGTCAGAAGTGTTGGCTCAATCATCACAGCACGACATGAGCAGCAGAAGAGGGGAGGGGGACAAAGCACACAACACAACTTCATGTACACCTCAACAACCACTGTACATACGGTACAGTTAGCAGGCACATTCAATATACGTTGCGTAGCTTGACAGACACATACGCAGCAGTCTCTGCCCCGTCTGCCTCCTCATCACCCCACCCACCTGTTGAGTGCCTCCAGCACCTCTGTAGGTGCCAGGTTGAGCTCATCCAGCACAACCCAGTGACCGGCGCGTAGTGCAGACACCAGAGCACCCTCCCTGAACACCAGGCGACCTGCAGAGGCCAGACATACATGCGATCACATCAGAAAAGCCAAGGTAGCGTGAACGAGAGCTGGTATGGCATTCACTGTACCCAGGACAGCCAGCACACATCACACCCCGCAAACTGCACTCCTCCTGCTCCCCTATTGATATACACTGACAACACTAGTAGACTACTGACAAGAACACTTTCAGCCCAGCCATCCACCTTGTTCATCAGGCACCCAGCTCCCCAGGTACTCCTGCAGGTCTGTGTGTTGATGGTTGTTGATGCGGACAAACTTGTGACCAGTCTGAGCCGCAAGGTAGGCCACAAGACTCGTCTTACCACTACTGGTTGGACCCTGGACAGCAGAAAACACAACATGACAGTTGACTGCAAGCATCAGGTGTCAGGCGAACTAGTTACACAGTGGATTGGATTGATCACATGCGTACAGAGGATGTAACCAGACGTGAAGCAGCTGAACCACTGCTGTATGGCTCCATGCAGGGAAGAAGGCAGCACAGATGCTGGGTACACAAACAGTCACCATGCTTTCCAGCACGAAGCGAAGATAAGATCCCCCAGCCGATCAACCCTGTTCAACCCTCAACTCACCTGTAGCAGTATTGGGTGCTTGTGTGACAGTACACATCTTGCCAGGTTACACAGCTGCTGCCTGACACTGGGTGTCAACACAAACCTCCTGGCACTGCCATCATCATCGCGACCAAGTTCAGGCAGGGGCAGAGGACCACGCTCCAGCCAGAACTGCTCAAACAGAACATGAGTCTGTTCACCAGGACAGGGAGGAGCTCGCATCAGAGACTGCAGCAGAGGACAGCACAAAGGAGTGTAGGACGTTGCCAGCAGAGTAACCTCTGGGACAGGCACTGAGAGGCAGTGCATTGTAACTTATGTCAGGGTTCAACCATCACGACTTAGGGTGATGGCTGAACTACTATAGTACAGAGGAACAACAGATCTTGTGGCAGTATGAAGGAAGTGGTCAGATATAGGGAAGTTGTCCATCAAGTACCACTTCACCCATCGCTGGTTACAACCATCCAGTCAGAGGGGATCATGGCTGACCATGCAAGGCAGTTGCTGAAAGATTGCTGTGGCTCATCGCAACGGCAACATTCCAGCTACTGCTTTGCCTGATCAGCAGGGCATCAACCCACTGTACCCTCTCCACAAAACCACAGTGTTGCATTGTTGCATGCGCTAAAGCATAGCCCTGATCTGTGTTGTGGTCACCTTAAGTGCCTTGCTGCCCCCTGGTATGATGTGTTTCATCATGATGGCCTCCAACCTAGGTGCAGCTTCAGGTGACAGCTGAGTCAAGAAGGACATGGACAAACCATCCCACAGAGCACGCTGCAGTCCATATGAAGGTGCTGCACGTCGAGCATAGTCCAGAGCACGACATAAGCTGCGGAGGGAGTAGGCAGGGCGCTGACCAGCACCATCTGTCAACCGACACTCCTGCAATGACAACAGCAGCAGCAGTGCATGACAGGAGGAGTCAGTTCATCACAGCCTTTATGCTGCCTGCTGTGACAGATACAAGACAATATGCTACTATGGGTAGATGACAAACAGACCTGACGTGACACCGACCAGACAAAACCCTTACCGCTTCTGCTTTTGCCTCCAGGTAGAAGTCTACAACCTGTTCCACAGGTGGTGCTGGTGCTGCACCTGCCAGATAGCTGCCCACCATCTGCCCCAGATCAGATCTACTGCGTGGTTCACCCACCCAGAACTCTGTGAACCTGCTGCGTAACTGAGGAGGCAGGTCTCTCTTACCAGCATCAGTGGCAGGGTTCATGGCAGCAACAAGACGGAAGTTGGGGTGACGGGAGATCACAGATACATCACCTGGCGATAGCAGGACAAGAGGTTGTGTGATCTGTAGGGTGATGAGCGGAGAGATGGGTCGGACAGGCAGCACAGAGAACAGCAGGCACAGGGTGCTAGACAGCGAGATATAGCTACGAGCAATAGCGGGGGACAGAGCACCACAACCTGCACAGCACGACCAGGACCACACAGAGAACCATGACGTATGTGTGATGCTCAGCACTGCTGAGTCAGCAGTAACTGACCTCTTTCTACCAGCAGCAGCCCCGTTGATGCATCAGCTGCTGCTGTCTCCCCCTCCCCCTTTGTTGCTGCTTTTGAAGGCGCATGAGCTTCAAGTATCCCAGCGATCCTCTCCAACACCTCAGGTGGTGCCAGATTGATTTCATCGAGAAGCAGCCACCAGCCATGTCTGAGAGCCTTGACTAAAGCACCTTCAACAAAGGCAAAGGCGAAGCCACCTTCTGCTGCTGCTGACGCTCGTTCTGCTGCTTCTAGATCAGCAGCAAAGCGTCGCCACTCATGCCGTAATTGAGGTGACAAGGGCTGATTTTGTGCACCGTTGCTGGTGCCAGATGTTTTACTCTTTGAGCCTGCTGCTGCTGCTTCTTCGGGTGCAGTCTGCACTTCTGCTGCTGCAGTGGCAGCTGCTGCTGAGCTCACTCTCCGCTTCTTGCTAGGCTTGGTATCCAATGCAGTTGCTGCCTTGCCTTTGCTGCCTGATCTACCTCTGCCTGCACCCACTGGGGCAGCAGCTGCTGCACCATCCTGCTGCTGTTCCTGCTCCTGGTGCTGTACATTGCTGCTGCCTTCCATTGCTGCTGGTTGATCTAGCTTGAGCTTCGCAAGTGCTGTCTTGTAGGCTGACAACAGATGGCTCCATTTCTTGCGCTGTGCATACTTGAGGGTACGAGATAAAAACTCCTCGTTGTTGCCCCTGACGCAAGGAGAAACCGGTAAGAAGACAGAGTCAGGAATCAAACGAGATGCTCTGAACGACCACATACTACAGACTGGTCAAGGGTCTGTGATCACATTCATGCATAGTACAGTGATTGTTGCTGCGACTCACATCTGCAATTCAGTATGCAGGTATACAAGCAGCGCATATATCTGGCAGTAGACACACTGTTGGTTGCATATCGCTGCCAAACGGACTTGCTGCTTGTATTCAGCATCTACTTGGTGAGCATCAAAGATCAACCAACAATCACAAGTTGTCCCAATCCCTGGTGAAATGCAACACCCCATCATAGCATACTGTTTCCAGCCTCACCTCTTCCATGTTTTCCTCAGCAGCTCCCCAAAAGGCTCCAGCAGCGGCAGCAGTGCCTCTCCCTGACCCACAGGCTTATACCCTCCTAAGAGATCACTGCTGTCTGTCTGTTGACTCAAGTTGAAAGCAACCAAGTGTGCACCAACAAGCTTAGCTAGCTGAGACAGGGTCGTAGTCTTGCCGGTACCTGTTTCACCGACTAGTAGTACTGATTCACTGCAGGATAAAGCAGTACCAACCCGCTCCATGACTCTGAGGGCTAGACCAGTGGGGCTGAATGTGCCTAGGCCGGCAGTTGACGATGAGGATAGGGAAGAAGATGACTGTAGCAGGGGAATTGCGGCACGGCCAACCTGCACAATAACAGCACACACTGCAGGCCCTAGTCAGTGTCAACAAGGTGGCAGCATATCACAGGAACCTGCATATTACTGACATCACCAGAAACAGCATGCATCATAGACTCTGCACAGATGGCAGTGTGGCGTACCGTGAGTTCTTGTTGTCCCATATGCAGGTTTGGTTTGGCCAGATCCTCATACTGCTCAGCAGCAGCAGCAGGCCCCGCCACTCCCCACAATCCGGCAACAGCAGTCAACAGCCGCAGCTTGACATCATGTGATGACACCAGACCAGCAAACAGATCAGCAGCCTCAGTGAAAGCTGCAACCTTGAGCTCCTGATCTACACGGGAGAGATCCAACATTGGCTGTCCCATTGCTACACCACTACTGCTGCCGTTGCTACCATTGACTGCATCAGCTGTCGTCCCAGACCTTGACTTCTTCTTCTTTGATGTTTTAGCTGAAGTAGTAGCAGCAGCAGTATTGTGTTGTCTGAGACACCTCATCAGCAGATGTCCATGTACTGCTGTCAACCTGCCGCACCACTTCATCAAGTCGCGGGTGCTAAACTGCCGACCAAGAGACAGTGCCAGCTCGCCAGGTCTGATGCCAGCAGCTCTCAGAGCAGCAGCAGCAGCCTGATGCTGCCACGTCGCTGCCGAATCACCTACTGCTGTTGTATGTCCAGCAGCCATCTGCACCAGCTTTACTGTTGCCTGAGCTAATGGCAGCAGTGGGGTCAGATCAGGGTATAAGCCTTCTAGAATCATCAACTGCTCGGCTTCACTGGGAGCAGATAACCTGACTTTGGACCATAAGCCTCCGAGAACATCTTGAGCAGTGCTGCTGCTAGCAACAGCGCCGGCTGCACCACTGCTGCTGCTGCTGCCAGTACTAGTGATCGTCCCCAGTACCTGGAACCCAGGTGCAGCAGTCATCACCGTACCCCTGCTGGGTATATGCAGGACACCACTCTCAAGCAGCGGCAGCAGAGCAGCCAGCACATCAGGAGGAGCAGTATCCACACCTTCAATCACAACCCATCGACCTTCTGCTACTGCTCTAGCTAGCGGGCCCATCTGCCAGACAAACTCTCCAGGCACAGCAGTACATGTGTAGCTGCCGAGTAAGCTCTTGGCATCCTGTTGATCATCTAGGTGTAGCCACAGTGCTGAGGCGTCGTTGCCTGTTGCTGCTGCTAAGGCTCTGATCAGAGAGGTCTTGCCGCTGCCTGCGGGACCTTCAACCACGACTGGAGCACCCTGACATAACGCCAATGCTGCTGATTCCAGGGCTGTCTGCATTGAGGGTGTCAGCACAAGTTTGCTCCACATAAGTTGGCCAGTTGCACCACTGCTGCTACTGCTGCATGATGATCCTACAGTGTTGTTATCTGGTCGTGCTGGGATCTCCAAGTCACAAACACGCACAAAGCCCTTTGCAGGGGGCAGCTGCTGAGATGTAATGGTCAAACTGCTGCTGCTGCTGCTGCTGCCACAGCAGTCAGCTGATGCTGAACAAGGCTGCCAGCGTTGTGCCAGTTCGAGCGCCACTGCGGTTCTCTCCTCTGTCCACCTACAAACATTTCATGACAGCAGAGGTGTCACAACTTCTTTCCTCACTCGGCACTGTTGGATGAATGCCACATGCTGATCCAGCACAGGCACTTTGGATTTTACCCTGATTTGCCCCGCGTGTAGCAGCTGCAATCAGCACAAGCTCCCCTTCCCCATTCTGCTACATGTGTCTGTGCTCAGGTCTGTTAGGAGCTTGATTACGTTCAGCGAGTGCAGCACAAAGTACCACACCCTCGCACAAGAGGTGTCAGAAGTGTTGGCTCAATCATCACAGCACAGCAGAAGAGGGGAGGGGGACAAAGCTTGAGCAGATAAACCCAATCAACCAGCCCACATGCTAGCACATCAACTGCATGCTTCTTTCACAAAAACTGAGCACACTGCTGCGGTTGCGATCGATGCATCAGACGGGGCTTACAGGCCCTGCTACTCTGCACCCACCTCATGTGCATAGACACCAACTGCTCGTCAGTCAACAACCTGTTAGTGAGCTGCTCCTTCACAGCTGGACCCAGCTGCAACAGCATACCAACACCCTGCACTGCTGTCCAACGTACTAGAGGCAAAGGGTGGTGCAGCAGCCGAAACCACAGGGAGCGCTTCCAACTAGAACCAAGCTTTGGTGACAGCTGCAGGGCTCGCAGGGTGGCCAGAGCAAGGAGTTCAATCTGCTCTGCGGAGGGGTGCAATGCAAGCTGCTGATGCTGGTGAGCTGCCGCTGCTGTGCTTGCCGCTGGCTGAGACAGCAACATAATCAGAGGACTGTCTATGTGTCTGAAGAGTCGCTGCAGGAGACTGCGGGGACAGACAAGCTATAGTTATCAGTACAAGCAATGCAGCTCCGATTGCAACCACTGCGGATATATGAACAGACATATGAGAAGAGCAAACACAGTATAGGTCTCTGCAAAGCAGTTTGTGTGGCACCTTAGGCCTGCGGTACTAGAGCGACTGCTGCAGGGCCTACCTTGCTATGTTGGGGTTGAACTCCAGGAGCCGCAATGCCGCTGTTGCAACTGCCATCGGTGTTGTCGAGACCTCGACCAGCTTCTGCCGCTCTGCTGTATCCACCAAAAGGCTGACCATGCTCAGCAGCTGGCCTCTCAGGCTGCTGGCTGCTGCCAGGGTTGTTCTGGGGTCACACAGCAGCCTTTGCCACACGCACATGAGCTGCGTGCCGTCCTGTACACAACGACAATAAACTGATTCTCTTTTCTGTGCGGCTCAATCCAGACTTTGCATGCGATTCCTCGCTCAGGGACTGATGCCGGTACAAACTTGCCGACTGCAGCCAGTCCTGAGTTGACCCTGGTGACAGCGAGCACGCTCAACATGACTTACCTTTATCGTTTGAGCCTGCCACATGGCTTCATCGGACCGCAGGTGCGGCAGCCGGCTCACTAGCTGGTCTAAGCACTGCTGTAGGTACGACATCAGAGTTTGTGCCCCCTCTGATCGCAACAAGCAAGCTTCAAAACATTTGTTGATTCATTTTGAATCCTTTTAACCTGTACCAGCAGTATGTAGCCGGTGCCGCAGCCAACGTTTCTGCTATTCTGTGCCTGGACTTCTCTTGCACCCTAATTCTCTTTCCAGAGATGGTATCCATCCCTCCGATTGATGAAACCTAGTCGATGGTACGCTGAGACAGGCACAGTGCGCGGGTGGAGCATGTGTTATGTGTCA
The DNA here is from genome assembly GCA_029853055.1 of Scenedesmus sp. KT-U. Taxonomy (NCBI): domain Eukaryota; kingdom Viridiplantae; phylum Chlorophyta; class Chlorophyceae; order Sphaeropleales; family Scenedesmaceae; genus Scenedesmus; species Scenedesmus sp. KT-U. The sequence continues at coordinate 12,238 of JARWLF010004815.1, forward strand.
TTCCCTGCTGCTGACTTCATGCTACCTCTTCCTGTACACACGCTCCTCTTTTGATGCTTTTGCAGTGAGCAGTAATACGTCACAGAGTTGACTGCGTTGTAACAGCCGGCAGTTCCAACTGTACGCAACTGTCCTGCTGCTGTGAACATGCGATAGCATCGTTGCGCTTGCTTACATTATCAGATCAAAAACCATGGGTAACAGTAGCTCGCGCATTGACAAGTTCTACGGCAACTACGAGAAGTCATTTGAACGCCTGGAGACAGACGTTCAACGTTTGAAGGTGACAGGGTGTTGCTGCTGTAGTAATCTACGCTGTGTTCATGGCTACCTTGATATCAGACGTAAACTGATGATCAACAGGCTCGCGCATCAGCTAGGGCGCTGCGTAAGGCAAATCTCAGCAGATGGACAGGAGGAGGAGTGGCCTTGGCCACTGCAGTTACTGTTGGCCTCATTTACCAGGTAATACCCCATGGTCATGGAAAGGCCGTCAGCGCCTGGTCTTGTTCTTGAAGAGCTGGACTGCTTCAGCATATAGCTCCTCCTGTTCTATAACAACAGTGGCATCCTCAGAGCATGCACCTCTGTGTTCTGCATGCAGGTTCAAAGCCAGCCGCATGGTACATACACCTATCAGCAACACTTCTCAAGAATTGGCAGTGCTCTTGCACTTCCAGTAATAGCATATCTGCTGCACCGGGTGCTGCTGTTCGTCATGAGCTTGATTGAAACTCGCGACCGGAAGCGGATTGGGGCTTTAGAGAAAGCAAAACGCAGTATGATAAAGGAACTCAAGGTCAGTGGGTACAGCAGGCTTCAAACAGGCGTAGACTGAATGGCATGCTTGATCAGAGTCATCACGTATAGGTCTTTACAGCAAGCAGGCGCATTCAGTATTGTCATAAAAGTTCCGCACCTGTGCAGCGTCCTTATACAATAGACGTGAGTCCGCGGCTACAAGGTCACATGCTGACTGCTGCCGACGTTACTGCAGGACATGTCTCGCTTTGATAAGATCAAAGCACTAATAGACAAGTTCGACCCTGACAGCCAGCAGCAGTTGCGTCCTGTGGCGCAGAGAGGTTGGTGCACTTGGTGTCTTGCAAGAGCATCTGCAACAGCCCAGTCTGTGAAATTAGACCTGTGTAGCTGCTGTTGCACTAAGGTATGAAGTAGCAGACTGTGATGCATTGCATTGCTTGTGCATAGGAAAGCAGCACTCGAGTCCATGGACAGCGTGCCATCTCTTGCAACAAGACTGCCAACAGTTTGCAAATGCCTTTGGCTGTAGGTCATGTACGAGGAGGTCAGCCAGGCCACTTGCCTAACAGAGCGCAGCAGCATGCTGTGCAGCAGTCACCAGGTCAGGTGCCTGGTCTGCTTGTGAAAGGTTCAGGTCAGGTTGCAGGAGCTGCTGCACTGGCCGTGGCTGGTGCTGGCAAGGCCATTATGCCATTGCTGGACAAGGTAGCAACTTCACTGATATCCGATAACCCTATGTTACTTGAGGATCTGAGGTAAGCTGGAAACCTTGCAGTTGCTTTTGCGCATGCAATGCATGTCAGTACAGCAGTGCCGTGTCAAGATGTGTGTGTGTTGTGCCCTGCAAGCTGTGGGCAGGTCTTATTGTTGTGATGTAACCTTCTGCCTCGAGCACTCCTGTTGTTGAAAAAGGGCTGCATGGATGTGATCGCGTAGCACTGGTCATCAGCAGATGTAGTTGTGCAGGCCTAGCACTGCGTCAACTTAGTTGTTGTGTCAAACTGCAGGCGAGCTCAGATGCAGCTGCAGGATGCAGAGA
>JARWLF010004816.1:0-12362 GCA_029853055.1 Scenedesmus sp. KT-U
AGCTGGTGTGCTTCACTGCAGGCCACATGCACCTCTGAGCTCAACTTACAGAATTCAGGAGCAGTTGCTCTTGGCAACAGTGGCGGCGGCCAGTCAGCAACCCTGAGTGTGACAGCAGTTCCCACCAATTGCCCGACCCCAGCACCTCCAGCACCGACACCAGCCCCAACTCCTGCTCCGCCGACGCCGGCGCCGGATGGCTCGCTGTTCAGCACCAACGGAATTGCAGCAACCATCCGTGTCACTGGCACTTCACTTCAGGGAAGCTTCGGCTGGGACGTTGAGAGCTCGGTGAGCCCCGCTACGCAATCTGTTGCACTCGGCAGCACCGGCGAGGCCACGTACAGTGTGCGCGTGATCAGGGAAAACTCTAACGACGCGGAGCCTGTAAGGTACATCATAAACGGTGAAATTCAGGTTACGAACTCCAACAACAGAAGGGTCGGCATTGCAGTTGTCAATGCTGTGTTGGATGACGCCAAGGTCCCGGCAAACTGTCCCGCCAACCTTCCCGCTCAAATGGAACCCGGAGCGTCGATGATCTGCACCTTCCGCGTACAGTACAATAGGCAGACAACCCCCGGTTTCTTGGATGCTGAGGTGGTGCTGACAGACACGGCAGTCAGGGTTTCTGCTCAGGATCAAGCGCCGTTCAACTTCGCAGAGGCGGATACCAGTGGAGCAACAGCAGCATGTGCTCTGGTCAAGATGACGTTTGCTGCCAACGCTGGCATGAACCTGCAGAAGCTGGGTGACTCTAGCAGACCTGTGCTGCCTGTTGATGGTGAAACAGTCAGGGTGTGTGGTACTACAGAGTTCAATTTTGATGTGGAGGTTGCACCAGCAGCACCACTGACGTGTGGCACACAACCGGTGAGTTTCACCAATGGGTCTCAACTCGACATACGTGGCTGGACGTGGTAGCCCTGCAACCTGGCACATGCAGAGAGAGTGCATGATGTTTGCAAGTCTAGGTTCCTGGATGAAGTTGTGTCCATCCAGAGGGAGGTTTGGTCATATAGGCAATCGATGCCCTAATGGTCGTGGAGGATGTGTGAAAGGTTCGATCATCCAAGCAGGCTCACTTATAGATACATTTGCCTCCCGTGCTGCTGCTTCCAGGTTGTCAGCACTGCAGTTGTCACCCCTGACAGTGAAGCCAGTGGGCCAGTCCGTGAAGCAGTCACCACCACCAACATAGCAGTCACCGGCTGCCCAGGAGAGTTTTCAGAGGCACCTGATGACGCCACATCAGATGCTAGCGATGCTGATACAGGCAGTGCTGCAACTGACGGTGTGACAGTCTCACTTGGCAGGGTGTCTACTGCTGCTGTAGATAGGGCACTCTGGGCACTGAGAGTGGTACCCGTTGGTGCAGCCAATGGTGTTGTGACGAAGGACAGGGGTGAGGAGTTGACTGATGGCTTGAAGTTCAGGATGACCTACACTAAGAGGAGTCAGAGGGTAAGATGTTGCTATGATGTGCGTGATGCTGTTTCCAAGCAGCTGAGAGTTGAGCATCAACAGTCAAGCAGCATACAGTAGCACTCAGAGTGCCAGCTTGTAGCAGTGCGCATGCGGTCACAGGTGAGCGATGTGCATGCATATCTTGTATGTAACTCAATCTTTGTTGATACCTCTCATATGTGCAGATGACGGAGTACTCTGGCAGCCTGACCATTGCCAATGGTGGTGACTCTCCCATCACAGTTGACAGCATCTCAGTGGAGCTCGTTGACAGGATGTCGCCACTACGTGCTGTAGTCGCTCAGATGAACGTAGCATGTCCTAACGAGGTCAGCGCGTCAGCACCACTCAACATCTCAGCAAACAGCGAACAACAGTGTTCATTCGCGCTGACAGCACAGATGGGCGGCGAAATATCCGCCACGGTATCAGTTGCTGAGCTGGGTGATTCAGTACAGAGTAGACCGCAGGTCGTCAGCAGCTTCCTCGCAGCTTCTGATCAAACTGACTGTGCGACTTTGATATCTGGTCTTGGGGCAAGCTCGCTGCTGGAGGGTGGCCGAGTGGTTGCTGAAGATGGTTTGGAGGAAACGGAGGTTTGCAGCTCTGGCAGCAAGGAGATCATCTTCCCACTTGGTGGTACTCCTGATGCCCCTTGTGGCAAGTGGCCGGTAAGCAACACTAGATTAAAGTCTCTCTTTCATGCATCAGCACCTGCCAAGTTGATACAGCTTGCTGTGGCAGGCCTTATATTACATGACATGCTTATGACTCCCTGAAGTTGTCATCTTCAGTGTTCAAGGACCGTGTGCTCAAATGCCTATGTTAAATCTTTGTATGCAGTTCCTAACCCTGGCTCGGCTAGTCCCCAGCAACAGCAGCACTGCCAGCCCCGTTACAGCATCAGCAGCTGTCGACATCCAACTTACCGGCTGCCCTGATGATCAGCCACCCCTTGGTTTAGCAGAGATAACGAGGTTCAACACGTTCAAATCCCGCATCATGAAATGGAGTGTTAAGAAAACAGCATCACCAGCCATAGAGGGCTCCACCATGACATACGTGCCCGGAGATGATAACACGGTGGCTGTCAGTGTACTGTATTCTAGACAGTTTGAAGGCGGTACTACGCTGTCACTGAATGGTGTGGTCAGTGTGGATACCAGTGAGGACTCACCACTGATCAGCAGCAACAAGGTCAGTGAGTTTGTACCATAATACCACCAGCAGCTGTTGTTCGTGCCTGCTTTCTGGTGGCTGATTGACAAACTATCACCACCTGTTGTGGTCAGTACCAAGATACATATCAGCCTACGGCAGCTCCTGCACTTCAGCTACTGCTTGCTCCTGTGGTGTGGCCTCATGTGCCTTGTGCCTGACCTGTGCTGGCTGTGCTGTATATTTCTTTGTGTCGTGCAGATGTTGGTGATGCCACTTTGTGTTAACAGGGATTCATGCCAACCATCTGAAGTAGATCTGACATGCGGATCTACAGCCAGCAACGGCAGCTTAACTTGTCGCTTCAACAGACACCGCCTACCTGTCACATCTGGCATCCTATTACCTCTACTACACCTCTCAGGAGACACTCAGCTTGCAAATCCTGGTAAAGTCACTGTGTACGACCCCAATACATCCAACGGCCGCAGGACCTTCGGCAGGTGTGCTGTTCTGACAGACCAGCAAAGCATTGCTGCTCCTGCCAGGGTTGCCAAGTTGGATCAGGTCAATGCGCCGGGCAGGGATCCTGTGTGTTCTGCATCTTGGCTGTATACTTATAAGCTGAGGTTCAGTGGGGTGTCTTGTGATGGTGGTGCGTATGACTTTAACAGTCAAGCCAAGGCCACTCCCGGTGATGGTGTTGCCAATGTTGCAACTGGTACTTTGAATTATAGTGTGTCCTGCTAAGTAGGTGTTGGCACGTCAAATCAGTGATTAGAGTATGTACTATGCTGCTGGGAGGCCGGTGGCTTGACCATCAATAACAGGTATGGTGGGTATAGCATGTGTGCTTTAGCAGTTCAGCGATGGATGTTGCGGAGTTACAGGCAGTATGTTTGGACTCTTCACCTGTTTCTCTAGTGTGCTTCTTCCGGCCTGCATCCTGTGTGTGGCAGTTGTTGTCCTGCAACAAACACAACCCTCATTGAGGTCTGGTTCAGGCCTCGTTTTGACACACTTCTGTGGTGTTTGAGCTTGGTGCACAGCATATGATTGCTGTCTGCCCAGGAACAAACTTGTGAAAGCTTGTTGACTCACTGCAGTGTGTCCTTGTGTGATTTGAGCAGAAGATGATTGTTGTTGGTGAAGCACTGTGACAGCACTAGAGTACTTGGTATTTGGTATCATCTGCTTGATGTGTTTCGGCTTGCTGGTTTTGCTTCAGTCTCAGCCTGTGTGTCTTAGCATGAGACAAGCTTTGGTTCAAATAGTAGACTGCACTTCACCAAAGCAGCAAATAGCTCCCGTGGATTTGCCGAGTGTTTGCAGGATTGAATGTTTTTGATGTTGCTGTTTGCCAGGGTCAAAGTCCTAGCTGCTGACTGAGGCAATGACTTGCAGTACTGCTTGTGTGTTGGCTTCTGGCATACGATCTTGTTGAGCCTATGAGATCCTGACTTGTATATATCTGCCGTGGAGGTATAGCTCTAAGCAGGTTCTGCTGCCGGTGGCTGCCTGTGTCGAGTTTGCATGGTACTGCAATCAGCATGTTGTTTTTGGCGCTTCTATTTCATTCTGGTTCAAGGCCCGCTGGCATCTGTGTGTCGCCTTGTAGCTGTTACCACTGGTACTTGATATGTGACTCAAAGGCAACTGTGCTAGAGCCATGGCCATGGCAGGGCATTATGGCATGGCTGTTAGTGCAACCTTGGAGATGACTATAGCTCAAACCTGAGCTAATCCTTGCTGACCTTTGACTGTGCCTCTTGTTAGCTATGCCTCTTAGTGTAAGAGGTTGCAGGGTTCTGGTTCTGTCGTATGTCCTCCTGGCTATGCTATACTTGGTGTCCTTGGGTTGTGACTACTAGTCTGTGCTTGTCACACTGCCTCATGGCCCTTTCTCTGCACCTTTCATAGCGTCTATACCCCCAGCACACGAGTATAGTACATGGGCATCACTGTACACCGTCACATGCAGCGAGTGGTTTGGTGCATGGCTGTTCGGCACTAGTACAGCTTCTGGAGGACAAGTGCAGGAGTCTCCGGGCCGACTGCTGTTCAAGGGCTAATGCTTGAAGCAGTCCTTTGTCACAAGCTGTTGGTTCACTTTCCCACTGTTTGTGTATTCCATTGATTCTGATTTGTGTGCTGTTGTGATTCTGTGCGCTTCACTCTTCACATCTCCAGCCATTTGGGAGTTCTGGAGCCCCCCCTTGCACCACAGGTTGGCAACCTTGACATTGATTGCAGGATGATTGATTGTTGTTGTTGTTGCTGTTCTAGACTGCACCGGCTGATGGCTGTTGACCCTGCTGCTTGGCTCTGAGTGTATTGCATGGATGTGCGTTTTGTATCTTGACCAGCCTGACTGGTAAGGTGTGGTGTGTGGAAGCTTGTTGGTAGTGCACACCAGCCTGTTGTTGTTGCTGCTGACGATTGCCGGGTGCTTGGCTTTGACAGTTGCATGCAGTGACAGTCCGGCTAGGCTAGTGCCAAATTCCACACGGTTTAGAGTGCCTGGCATCGGTGTTTGCAGCTGACACATGGTGGCTAGTCTGTGCGAGTCTGTGGAAGGCATATGTGCCACATCAGGCTGGTTGCCTATGATAGCTGCCTTCTGGTGGCTGCTGTGATGCTCTTGCTCATAGAGACTGTTGCAATCTGTGCAACCCTTGTCAATTGTAATGCACAGTGCGGAAGGCATCGTTTAGGTTTAATGCCTCTTTATCAAATTGTCGAGTTTACACCAGGCTGAGCAAGTCGCTCAATGCCCTGCGAGCGTTGAGTCTGATGGTTGGTGGTGATCTGAGACAATAGCTGGGCACAGCAGGTATAGCTCGAGGGGTGTTCTGCAGGCGGTCATCTCGCTAAACGTCTAGGGGAATGTAAAGTGTCGCTCTGATCAGTCGCAGGCGCTCATGTGATCGATGACCGTCATCATAGTATGATATGTGCGGAAGCTCCGTTTGCTGTCATATTGCAAGAAGCAGCGTTGAAGGCAGCTTTCTATGCTATTGTCATCTTTTATTGCATACAATTGCTGCATGAGCAAAATTTTCTTTCTTTCACATTGCAAGTGTCGCTTGCCTGGTAACCAGCGGCTCTAAACACTTTGAACACTGTCATGAAGGTCATCGACAGTGTTCCTGTGCAGTGGAACATGTCATGATGGGAGTGATCCAGTCACTTGCTGTACCCTACTCGCAGCGCTTTCAGGCTCTCACTGCAGTACACGCCTTCGAGAACGGATGAACAACAACAGTGTTTGGATCTAGGATCGGATCTCTTGGATTAAAGGTGCAGCATCCGTGTCAGCGCCTGGGAATGCAGCAGCATGCAGCCTGTACAGCCTGTACATCTGACAGCAGCTTGATGTCGTCAATGACTTGTTGGGGAGACCATGCTGAACAGCAGACAGCGTACCAACACTTGACGCAACAACTTACAACACTTGATCAGCGATACTGAACGATTCTGCCGAGTGGATCACCGTCAGACTGCTACGCACCTGAGGTCCCGCCTCAACGTGCCGATTGCAGCTACGTTGGTTGTACTGCACCAGTCACCACTTCATTGCAAACAGAAATACAAGCAATCATGCAGGGCTAAACGTAGAAGCGGCTAGCGGTTCATGGGTGGCACCAGCTGGTGCGGGGCCTCAGCTTCTGAGCGGTCAGTCCTGGGAGTGGCTCGGACAATGACCTGATCAATACCCGGACATTACTGAAAGCCATAAATTGTATATAAACTGGTATAAATGTACAACGAAGCAAGTTATCCGTTGGCTAGCATCTCTTGTGTTTGGAAGGCCTCTTGAACATAGGCAATCCTCAACGCATACGTGTGTAAACAACAACTAACATTGTTGCAAGTTGTATTGGACCTGCCTAGCCGTCTGAAACCCCTGTTCGGGGCCAGCGTACCATGGTGTCGTCCCTCTGCCTCGGAACATCGCTGTGGAGGTGCTTGTGCTTCTGAACCCGCATAGGAGTGATCCGAACACCGCATGTAAAGCTCCGGATCCTCCGCACTCCAGCCGCACTCGACCGCAGGTACGTCAAAGGCAATAGATAGGGAACAGAGTGCTGCTGTCTTGTTGCCGGTTTACTGCCAGTTGCTCTTGCGAGTTGCTGGATATTCGCTTGTATGAAACGTTGTACTGGCATGTAGAAGGCGTAGCAGTGCAAGGATCAGTCATTGAGTTGCTCGCCTAACTGTCCACAGCAGCAGCACCATGTTGCTTTGCCAGAACCTGAAGTTCTTCTGCATGCAGATCGCATGCGGTACTCGTGTAAGCTCGTGTGTTGTATCCCGCAGGCATGAGCTTGAGTTCTGGGACGAGTGCAGGTCCCTCAGCAGCAGACAATCCCCTGCAGAGTCCCTTTGCATCTTTCCATATCTCTGCTACAGACGAAGCATATGCTGATGTTTCAGCGGCTGCTGCAGCAATACCAGCAACAGCAGGAGCAGCGGCAGCACCTGTAGCGCCCGTCTCTGCAGCGGACTTACCTGACACAGCAGACCAGATGGTGAACAGGCTCAGCACTAATCCCAACGCAGCCAAAAACCTAGCACAGGCTATTTCTGATGTCAGCAAAGCAGGGTCAGCAGCAGATCTAGATCAGATGAGCAAGGGAGGCAGCAGAGTGTTCCGATCAACATCTGGCAGGAAGAAGCGCCTCATTCCCCTCAGACAGGTTGGTTGGTCTGACACTACTCTAGATGGCTCATAAGGAAGTCTCGAATGCAAGAAGTGGTGCAAGTTGAGAGGCTCCCGAGCCAGCAGCTACCAGCCAGCTTCTCAAGCATGGCTGGAGACAGTAGTAGCAGTAGCACCGCACAGCACTGTACGGCTCATAGTGCCTTCCAAACACAGCATCAATCAGCTTCACTACGAGTTTGTTCCCTATCCCTACTTCTTCATCCAAAATAGCTTTGCAAGAGCTCACTGCAACACCACACTGCTGACGTTTACATCTGTGTCCAGGTGCTCCGCCATTCTTATGAGTATCACGGCCTCAACGAGCTGTTCATGTTCTGCATCACGGCCCTGGCAGTGACTATGGTGCTGTACTGGCACTGGGGCAGCTACACAGGCATATTCAAGGCCTCGGTGCAGCAGAGCTTCCAGAGCTATGGCAACCCGGACTGGCAGATGCAGTCCATGAAGAACGTTGACACCATGTTTGATGCCGTGGAGTACAGCATGGGTTGGGTGGAGTTCTGGCTGCAGAGGGCTGAAAGCATGGGTGGGTGTTTGCAGAAGACAGTAACAGTTACACACATGTACACTCTGGCGCACTACATATGTTTGCCGGCTTGATACAAGCAGTAAAACAGCATAGCCTGCGGACATGATGCACCGGCTGCGGCGGCAAACCTTCATACTTGCTGATTATCTGCACTCCTTGATTGCAGAGCTGCCAGAGAATCTTGTGCGGGCCCAGGACTATGCCGATGTGCAGTACATCCGCATACTTGTCAACCTGGACCGCAACTGCGACCCAAACTTTCATCCGCATCTCAGCTGCTACAGAGATGACCCTTTGTACGAGCCAATGTTCGTCGGAAGGCGGCCGTATGGTGTCTACAACTTGAGTCATCCGCGCAATCAGTATCCGTGCAAGTCTGGGAGTAGGAGTTGCATGAACCCTGATTTGGATGTTCCGGGGTATGCCAACTTGCTGGAATGGGCCGGGTGGGAGAACGTGTTGCATCTGAGGAACAGAGACTCAGCGGATGTGGATAACGATGACTACTGGTGGGCGTATACGGTGCTGGCACCAAAGTAAGTCAACGGAGTGTAGCCCTCAGTCACCTTTGGTTTGTTGCTGTTGTCAACAATCTCGTTAGCCATGCTCATCCCAAGCTGTCCTGGCCTTGGCACGCCGAACGTTGCAATGATCACTGAAGTTGAGCAGCCAAGCTAGTGTTTGCTGATTCTTCTGCTGTTTTAGGCACTACGGTCGAGATGCAACCCGTGATGATTACATTGGGCGCATGTACAACATCACTCGGCAAACCAGCCTCAACAACGACAACTGCGACTGGCTGGCCAGCGACTGCAGCGTGAGTCCCAATCCCTGTTCTGGTGTGCCGTCTGAAGACTGGTTTGCTGATGCAGCATTGTGTCCTGAAGGCGCCAACACGAGTGATGTCAGGCTGCCTGGTCCCGGTGTACGTCGTGGCAACCGGACCTTTGTACGCAACCCCACACCAGGTATGTTGACGACACTTTGATCAACTAGCCCTTACTGCAAGCTGGACGTTACATAGGACTCTGCTTTGGATCCTGCGCATGTTGGTGGGTAGTACCTGGCTTTCCTCAAGGCATCCACAGTCAAGTTTTCTAGCGAACCACTTGTTGCGCCCATGAGCACAAGCTACAACTGCTATGCATGCCGTACAACACATGATGCAGGTGGGTCAGACATCCTGGACCTGAAGGCCTACCTCAGCAAGTACGCGTACAGCATCATTGTGGATGTCTTGGCCGCCAACACTCTGGGCGACATGATCGACACAAACATGACAGATAAGTACGACCCTGTGAGAGACCGGGCGCTGTTCAGTTTGATATTCCAGAGATCAGCGGCGGCCAAAGAGACGCCTGACAGAGTCATGTGGCAGGTTGGTAACCAACATCAGGCTGAGAGCTTCCCAGTTTCCTTCTTTGTAACAATCCAGGACACCTGAGTCCTCGGGTGTATAAACTGCTAGATATCCTTCTGCCTTGCAAGCCGGGCCGGAGACCACCATAAGCCTGCATGCTGTGTTTACTAGTACGGCATGTGCTATGTATATTCATTGCTAGCCCAGTATCTTCGCAGGAGACTCACTGACTGTTTGAAACAACTCTGAGTGCAATGTTCCCCTCCACAGATCACGACCACAGTCCCCGTACGTACAAGTTTCTACTCCTACTGGACAGACAGAGTGCGCATTGGGTTTGAGATATTGCTGCTGGTTTGTGTCACTGTGGTGCTCTTCACTCAGGTGAGCCCACAAGGATGTACTGCTTGGGTGGCCTGGGTGGGGTTGCGGTTGCTATACGCAAACAGCATAACAGGGGCTTAGCAGTGCTGCTCAGCTACTTGTAGTGTGTCTCGGCAGCTCTGTTGTGGCACAACTACAATGACTTCAAACTGCAGCTGACTGCTGATGTTTTGTGTGTGCTTCTCTGCCCCAGGTGTGGCAGTTCCGCATCTGTCACCTTCAGTTCAGATCCTGGAAGCCCTTCTTTGCTCACTACTGGAATGACTTTGAGATTGTCAGGTACACTCTCTTGGGCATGAACTTGGTTCTTTTATCAACCTTCAGCACAAACCCTCGCCTCTTCACACAAATTATTGATCGAGCTTTGTGGTTGCTTGTGGTCCACAGACTTGCCTGCACCATTGAATAGAGCTGTTTTCCTGCTCCTCAGCTTATATATGCATCTTGTGGTTGCAAGTAAACTTAAGTCCTTATCTGTCCTGCAGTACGTTGCTGCTGCTCGGCTGGATCATCTACTACATTGTGCTCTTTGTCGGCATCAAGATCAGACACCAAAACTGGCGATTTGCGGAGTGGGATGTTGTCACTCTCAGCCCACCTGGAGATTCTCGAGACCCAGATTCTCTAGGCCCAGTTAACGCTCACTATCAGCTTGAGAATCTAACAACATGGGCGAATGCTTATGGTGCCTGGTTGTACCTGGGCATTGTGGTGGACTTCCTTATCTTTGTCAGGCTGGCTCGTTACATGAGAGTGCATGTTGGGTTGAAAGCTTTCTACCAGGTAGGAACTCGAAGGATTTGTCAAATCTGCACAACTTTGCTACCTACTCCTGTGATGCTTGCACCTGCGGTTGCTTGTAGCGGTGGGAACAGAACCCTTGTGTGCACACAAACTGAAATTCGTCGCTTTGTCAGGAAGTTGATCATCAGCCTGCAATGGGCAACGTATAACGAACATCGTGGCACTCCAATTGTGTCGTAGGTGTTCATCATAGCTGGCAGGGAGTTCCTGGACTTTGCCGTGTTCCTGCTGTTTATTCTTGTGGTGCTGTGCTCAGCAATATTCGCCTTCTTCCAGCTGACTGGAGGCAACTATCAGTTTCTGCGTTTTGGTGATGGGCTGGCTGTCATGACTCGACTCACATTCGGTAGGTGTAGGTTGCATAACAACCTCAGCCCATGGGTTTATGTTTCTAGTACTTGTAGTTGTTGTATGTGATATGCCAAGATCTTCACTGCTGGTTGTTGGTGTTTGCAACAGTGCTGTTTCTCAGGACTCAAACGAATGAGTTACAACGTATGCTGGCACACTATGCTTGTAGATAGTGAAGCACTTACACAGAATATCGCTTGGTCTTGCTGATAGCACTGTGCACCTGGTGTGTCTCCTACACAGGTTTCCTGAACTATGAAGACTTCCAAGCCCAGGCGCTCGGTGTGGGTGCGTATGTCTCTGCTGTGACACTGCTGTTCTGGCTGGCAGTCATACTGCTGGTGGTGTACACGCAGAACATCATACTGGTGAGCTGCTACATGCTGCATCAGGGACGAGACATAGCATTCGTAGCGGGTAGCAGAGGTTGGACTCCTGGATGTCATACATAATCTCTGCTGTCAACTGACTAGATGCCTGCTAGCAGCCGAGTAGCTGCAGACGCAGCAAACATACTGGTGATGGTACCCCACGGACCTTCTAATGGCGCCTTCTGCTACTGCTGATATTTCACTACTTGCTGACTGTAGGCAATAGTAGCTGAAGCTTATGAAGAGGCAAAGGCCAAGCTGGGCACAGCTGACACGTCATTCCTGATGTTAGTGCTCATGCGCTTATTGTTCCTCTTCCTGTACATCGCCTACCGTGCCAAGATGTTCTGTGTCGACATGCTGCGACTCGTAACCGGCAAGCAGCGCCTCGCACCTTCACATCAGTCTAGAACAGCTTCCCGGCAGTTGAACACAGCAGCAGATGATGGTCCCGACCAAGGAGGTCCCGGAGGTCCCGGGAAGGGCGGCGGGACCACTAGTGACCAGGTCACCCGAGGTCCCAGAACGGTGACTAATCCAGATCCCGGGATGTATCCAGATCAGGGAACAGCATTTGATGACCCTTATGCAGTGAATGGTGATCTGCAGCCGTCATACAGCATCATGGGAGTTCTGCCGAAGGACGTTGAGTCTGGTTTGAAGCCGGGGCCCGTGTCGTCAGTTGTAACGACACCTAAGAGTCTGAGTAACAGCAGGCCAACAACTCCCACTCGAAGGTTTCAGACGGTGTTCAGTACCTCTAGGAAGCCGAATCGGGATGTCGGTAACAAGTCCTTTGCGACGAGAGACTTGCTGGGGTATAGTCCCTCGATCAAAGAAGTGCAACAGGAGAAACTGGGCTTCGGAACAAGGTGGGAGCGTTTCATTGTCATGCTTTGGCCAGCCTCCCAAGATCATCTCTGGTATCGAGGACATCACATAGACTGTTGATAGTGGGCTTAGCAGCTGAGGTGCATCTGTATGGCATGCATGCTGTGTGATCAAGTATGTTGTACGCGTGGGGCTTCTCTGTCATCCTCTGCAGGTTGCGTCTGCTGTGGTATGGGCTTGTTTCTGAGCGACATGATGTGCGCATGTACAAGGACTTGCTGATCGCCCCTAAGGAGGTCAGTGGACTGCAGGATTCAGCAACTGTCCAAGCAAGCTGCTGCTGCTAGCCCTGCTCAAAGATCTAGGGCTAAGGACGGTGAC
>JARWLF010004832.1:0-10881 GCA_029853055.1 Scenedesmus sp. KT-U
ATGAAAGCAGGGGCAGAGCCAAACATCAAGGATGAGGTGAGCAGGATAGGAGATATTTCTCGGAACTTCTTCTGGTGTAGATGTTGAGCTGATGTACGCAAAGATTAAGGATGTACACATGCAGGGAGCCCAGGCAAGGCATCAGACCTACCCTACCAAGTGTGAAAGTGTCTGCTGGTATATGGGTTGATCCCCCATTTGCCTGCTTACCCTCCTCTACTATGTTCTTCTCTACTATGTTCTTGTTGCTGACTTCAATGATGACATCTGCCTTTGTCCTGCAGGATGGCAACACCCCCTTACATCTGGTGCTGATGCGCAGTGCTGCAAATGTGGCAGCAGTTCAGCAGTGCCTGCAGGAGCTTCTGACTGTTCAGTTGCCAGGCGGCCGCAGGTCTCTGGCAGATACATACAACAAAGTGAGTGCAGGTTGCTGCATAACGACTCCCACCGGTATAAGTCAGTTGGAGGGAAGAGTTATCAATGGTCGGCCCCTGCAGTGTTGTAGTCTCTCAAGCAGTGACGAGAGACTTGCAGTCGTTGACGTACTTTGTGCTGTTGTGACTGGCTTGGCTGTTGTCCTCAGGCTGGCTTCACACCACTGATGTATGCTATTCTGCAAGATCATGCTGAGGCAACAGAGCTACTGGTGAAGTCAGGTGCTAACCTGACTGCCAAGTGCAGAGCTAAGGCAGGAGCAGAGTCAGCAGCAAACGAGGTCAATGTGAGTGGCATGCTCTTTCAAGAGCGTAGCTCCAATAAGCATTCATCAGCAGAGCGCAGGACCGTGGTGTTCGTTTGTGTCGTATGCATGTGCATCTCAAAGTGAGTCACCTCTTTGCCATTGGTGCAAGTGTCAATTCATGGCTGATGGTTTGTAAGGATCATGATGCTGCAGGGCCTGACACCTCTGCAGATGGGAGTAGAACATGACAGACGGGTGGTTCTGGAGAGACTGCTTGCAAGCTACATGGAGCAGCAACAGGAAGAAGAGGAGCAGCAGCAGACACAAGAACGGACCAGGGGCAAGCGAGGCAGGAAGACAGCTAGTATGCACCTTCCTGAACAGGTGGGGTCATTCACAATGACCTCTCCTTCTCCATTGCCATATCTGTGCATACTGGTGTAATGCTGGGCTGGCATTAGCACACCATTTGCACTCACTGTAATAAAGCTTGCGAGCTTCATGGCAGATGATGTTCTGTGGTTTGTGGGACTGTTTGTCTGCCAGTGCTTACCCAAGTTTATTGGCCTGTCCTACCGGCTTACCTTGCAGGATGTTGTGAAAGCCATCCAACACATGATGCCAGTCTGGATGCAGCAGGGTACAGCAGTGAGCACACAGTTGATGCAACACTACTGCAAGCAGTACTCGTCACTCCTGAACAGCAACACAACAGGATTGGGTGGTTCAGAAGCTGCTGCCAATGGCTTTGAGGCAGCTGGAACTGATGTCGCCGGCAGCAGCAAGGCTGTTGTTAGGGACCAACAACAGCAGCAGCAGGGTGTGGTGCTGACACAGCTGGCACAACAGCTCAAGCAGCTGAAGCGAGCCAGGGAGTCACCAGCAGCAACAGCACCACCACCACCAACAGCAGCAGCAGGTGTGCCACCGTCAGTGCAAAAGACTGATGAAGCGCACAGGGACAAGAGGCTGTGCCCCACACCTGCTGCAGATCAGACTGGCAAGCAGACCACTCAGGAGCAGCAAAGGGAGCTGTCGCCACTGAGCCCTGCAGGGCTGCAGCCAGTGGCCCTCACTCCTGCTGTTGGAAACGAAGCAACAGCAGCAGCAGGAGTTACCAATCCTGCAGGTGTCACTCCAGGTCCCAGAACTGCTGATATGGTGACTGGGGGTCCCGGAGAGTCCCAGAAGACCCCACCGGGTGTTACTCCTGGTCCCAGTGGTAGTCAGAAGACACCAGGTGTCACTCCTGGAGTAGGCAGTCTCCTGCTATCACCCAAATCCACAGGTAAACTCGTTCTACTGGCATGGATGCTATATCGCTGGGGACAGCCCTGGCTTATGCTTGTACAAACAGGTGTATGCCGACATCTGCACACCAGGTGGTTGCTTGCTGTGGCTCTTGTCCTTGGTGCATGCTGCAAGCTGTGTGAGTTGCACCTGATTGTATCTTGGCAGAGGAACCGTCAGGCCTGCTGTGGCTGCCAGCAACACTATTTGGTGATCGATCTGACTGCTCTGTTGTGTGTGCAGTTCCCACGCCCGCTTCTGGGCTGAAGGGACCGTCACCTGCCACAGCAAGCAAGAAGACAGCAGCAGCAGCAGCTGGCAGCAGCTACACCAGACAGAGCGCCAGGCTTGCAGCAGCATTGGGTAGCAGCAGCAGTGATCAACGAGCTGCTGGTGCTGGTAGTGATGGCTCTGCTGCTGCTGCTGCTGCCGCCAGTGGAGGTGCTGGTTCTGGTGGGTCTGGTTTGATACTGAGCAGGCGGGCTGCCAGGTTGCTCGGTGTCACACCTGGTGCTGGGACGCGCAACAAACAGCAGGAGCAGCGCCAAAAGACCGACAGATTGCAGCCAATTGCACCCGTTATGACTCCAACAGCAGCACCAGATGCTGGCGATCCACTGGTGGCTCCTGCTGCTCCCCCTGCTGAGCGGACAGCCACAGCAGCAGCTTCACCAGTTGCTGACAAGGAGAATGAGGCACCTGCTGCTGTGCCAGCTGGAAACATACTGGCAGGAGGTGGCCTGAAGAAGCCTGAGGTTGCGTCAGATGCAACAGCAGAAGTACCTAAAAATGTCATCTTTGAACAAGCAGCACCAGCAGTTGTGACAGGTGATGTAAGACTTGAGGTGGGAGAGGACACTAACCTAGCGGCAGCTGGTGATCTGCCACTAGCTGGTGAAATGTTTGTGGATATGGAGGGAGACCTGCCAGCAGCTGCTGCGGAGGCAGCAGCAGCTGCGGCAGAGGTTGCGGCAGCTGCAGGAGCAGCAATGGAGCCTGCAGCGGAAGTGATGGAAGCAGCAAAAGAAATAGCTGCAGAGGGAGAAGCTCAGGTACTGGCAGAGACGACAGCAGTGCCAGCAGCGGTTGCAGCAATTGATGCAGCAGTGGCTGAAGTCAAGGATGCAGCCGAACACCCAGGGGCTGCACAGGAACAGAGTTTGGCAGAAGAGCCTTGCAACCAAGAAAACACTGCTCTTGCCACCCAGCAGCTGCTGCCACAAACAGAGCAGCAGGAGCAGCAGCAGGTAGATGATGAGATGGAGGTTGATGATGATCAGCAGCAACTGCAGGATCGTGATGAGCAGCAGAATGGTGCAGATGGTGATGACGGACTACTACAACAGACTCAGCCTGTCATGCAATTAATTCCCACCCAGCAGCAGCTGCTGCCCGAGCAGCAGGCAGGTGCAGGAAAGGTTGCAAGAGAGGATCCCCTGCCATCCTTTCAGGAATCAGCAGTGCAGAACGCTGCGCAGGGGCAGCAACAGAACAATATCCTGCCAACTCAACAGCAAGCCAGCACACAAGCACCGCCAGTTCAGCACACTCAGCAGCAGCAGGGTCAGATGACCAAGCAATTGTCAGCTGACACAGAATTCAGGTTTGCAGAGCTGCAGCATAAGGCAATCAAGGTGCTGCTGGCAAAGCAGGAGAGCCCAGGGTATGGCATGCAGCAGCAGACACAGCAGCAGCAGCAGGATCAGGCTGCTAAGAAACTGCTTGATCTGGTGGTCAGGATGATGAGTCATGTCAGCAGAGCATTGTGCAGCTCTGTGCAGGATACAGCAACTGCACAGCAGCAGCAGAGGTGGGAGGCAATTCATGCACAGTTCAGCACCATATCAGTTGTCCTGGACCTTCACGCAGTTGTCAGCTGTGATATCATCAAGCTCGTAGACCTTTGCAGCAGTGCTGCTGTTGTTGCTAGGCACCTGCAGATTGAGACACAGGAGCTGTACGAGCAGTGCATGGATACTGAGGATGACGATTACGCCAGCTGCAAGGATGCTTGGATGGCTGCAGCAAACACCCAAGCAAAACTGCTGGGCATCGTGTTGCAGCGACAGCAGCAGCGGGCTGGTACTGAGCAGGTGGATGCTGTGATGAAGCTTGCTCTGGCATATGTTCGCCAAGCAGCATCTGAGCAGGATGTGGAACTTGTCAAGTCTGCCTTGGGAGTCTGCATGCAGTCATTGAGCAGCTACTACGCAAATGCTGCTGCTAACAGCTGCAGCAGCAGCGATGAGGATGGCAGCTGGACAAATGCCGCTGCATCTGTTGGCAAGACTGCGATTTGGTGGCTACAGTTGCTGAGGTTTGCAGGTGACTTGGTTCAGCTACTGCATGATGGCAGCAGTAGCACCATTCTGACAGAAATAATGAGCGCAAACATGAGCATCGAAGCCCTACAAGCAGCAGCAGATGTCGTGAGCAAGTATAAGGCTGTGTACGAACAGGATGCTGGAGACCTACAGTGGACCTTGAATCAAGTAACAGCAGAGCTGGAGGATAACGACCAGCACTTTGGCGATGGTAAAGACTGTGAAGAGTCTCTCCACGACTTCGACGAAGGAGTTGAGCTTGGCCTGCTGCGACTCACAAAGCTGCTGATGCAGCAGCTTCAGCTACAGGATTGCGGCAGCAGCAGCAGTGTGGTTCCAGCAGTACAGGACTTGTCTGGTCTTGTGGAAGTTGTTGGGTCTGTGTTGGATGTTAGTGGCAGCAGTAGCAGCATTGAGTGTCAGGATCTGCAGTTAGAGATTGTTGAGGTCATGAATGAGCTCAGGGATGGGTTGATGGCTTGATCAGGTTGGGGGACTTTGCACCCTAGCTTAGATTGGTTGCTAGATAGATGGATCGTTAAAAAATTGCACTTGGCTTAGCGTAGATCTGTTACACAGAGGAGCCAGTGGCTCACTTCAGCTATGCCACAGGGTTACACCAACCCTGATCGCTCATACCCTGGCACTCCAGGGATGTTGCACCTTTTTTTGTGGATTAGCACTTACTTACTTGAATTGGTTACACAGAGGAGCCAGCACCAGGAATGTTGTTAAACCTCAATTTTGCTGTGTACAGAAGCTGCCAATCAGTTGCCTGTCACCCGTTGTGGTGGAGTGCACTAGTCCACCACCTGGTAGCTCGCTGATGCCAAACGCTCGAGACGCCAGTTCGATTCCCGCAGGGGGAGGAGTACTGCATTACAACCAGGCATGTTGTGAGAGCTCACAGGGGACCCCATAAGCCGCGAATCCGGGTTGCACATGGCCTCGGTTGCCACCTTTTTGAGAAGCGACAGTACGAGAATCACATAATATTGATTGTGAGTGACAACATACTGTATCAAGTACATCGCGGCAATGCGTAGAGTGGTCATAGACGCATCGCCGCGAGGCAACGCAATGAACACCAACGATTACTGATGAATTGCAGTCACGGCGCTCTGCAAGTCCACGTACTGTCACAGACCACGCGTTCACTTCGATGGTGCATGCATGATTTCCATCAACTCAGACAACAGTCCTTGTATACAGTACTCGCCGTGGACTGCTGTGTGGGCACCGTTCGCAGAGCAGCGTCACCCTTCAGGAAAGGAATGAAAGCAGGCCTGGCCGGCTATCTGACTAAGCCAGGTACAAGATGCAAAAGTGGCGACGACCAGGACGGTGTAGCACCGACGTCGTTCAAAACGGGCATACGTATAGTCCCGTATTGTGATGTATGAACCTACGGTCCGTGTATTTCGACGGCTCCCTACGGCTGCAACAGGTCGGAAGACGGCATGGTATCACGGACGCTCCGAGCTGGTATGAAGAACGGCGATGTACATCATAAGAGAGACTATGCAGCCATATAGTTCACGTCTGCACACCGTACAATCTTGTAAATGTCTGATTTTGTGGTTTATGGCGTTTTGCAGCGTGGAGGTGTGTGTGTTAGACCGGAAGCACTGCCGGAACGGGTTGAACGGAGAGTCGTGCCGGGTAGATTGATGATGTATGGCCCAGCGGCCTTCTGTCTGCTGGACATGCAAGTCAAAGCATGACTTGTCTTGTTTGGACCCGAGTGCAGTTCTCAAAACCACCATGGCTTTGTCAACAGGTACTACCCGGTAGTACCACTGAGGTGTGACTATGCTTGATACAAGCAGTAGCAGGCACTGCTACGGTAGCAGTAGTAGAGACACCCACTCCGGCCACGAGGCCCTACAAGGTGTACATAACTGCCAGTCGCAACCCAGGACACCGTGAACGCTGCTAGGTGCGTCCAGCGACTGCCGGCAAGCCGTGCCGTCGGGCCGCACTTCTTATCGTCACTGCCGACTCAAGCCTAGCAAGCCATCATGATGATCATATGGCTATCCGGTGTATCTCTAGCTACCATACACCAGCGGCAGCTTCCAGCCATGCTACGGCAGCAGCTTTCAGCTCTTGCAATCAGAGACTGTTGATCTCGACGAGTCCACCGGTCCGGCCCTGTGTAACACATCTGACTGACTGACCGGCCGGCTGTAACGATCTCTGCTCCCTGTGTAAACGACCTAAGCCAAGGCCGAGCTCTCTGTCTGGACACTTCCAACCAAGGAGGGGGCCATATTGTCTCAAGTGAAGGCGTCACATTCACATAATGCAGCAGACTGTGGGCAGCTTATCCAGCTACTGCAATCAGCAGCTGCAGTGAGCACCCATTCAAGCAGCAGCAGCAGTGCTGTTAAGCTCCACACCTGCGAGTGCGTGGCAACACCAGACGGCGGCACCTTTTCTGAACAATGCCTTGATGACACACTGAGGGCCACCAACGTATCATATGTATGTGCAGAGCAGCACACTTGCATGCCATACTCACTATCAGGTCTTGGCAAGACCTCCCTGAGTACAGGATACAGCAGGGCAGCACAACAAGTAGCATGCAATGTGGAGTAAAGTGTACAGTTGCCGAACATGCCGTTGGGCGACGACCATGATGCATCATACTGTGACTGTACCCTGCCAACGGATGCTTCAAAGCTTTCAAAGTACAGTCCCCTGGATGACTGTGCTGGCAGCAGGGAACAAAGCCAGCACCAGCAGCAGCAGCAGTAGTGGCACTGATGCAAATACATGCATGTAGACATCAACACAGTTGACTGATGCCACTGCCAACAACATCACACATCATGTGTTGGGGTGCAATGAAACGATGATTTTACTAGATTTCGCAAACAACAGCAAACTTTGCCGTTGTTGGCAGCCATGTGAAGTTCAGGTGGAACAAGTTTTCATATGGAAACGGCAGAATGAGTAGGTCTAAGGAGCTCATCCAACCATGCCGCGTACTGCGGCAGAGGCACGACCAAACTATACATGACATGATCGACTCAGTCACAAGCGGTTTGTGGGAGCAGATAACCGTTATGGCATCATGCTTGGGCAACTAGCGAATAATGTGTAGCACAGCCGAGCCATATGGCATGCATGTGATGAACAATTCGTTCAGCTTCCCGCAATCATTAGGCCTCTGCGACACATGTTTTGTAATACAGCACCCAGTGCACTGCATGGCCGCCAGTGGTCAACAGCGGTGATCAGCTGCCAACTGGTGCACAGATAAGTCTGAAGCCTCGCCCACATTGTGTACACGATGGAGAGCAGCCGCTGCTGCCTTGCAGGCTGTAAAGAGCATGCATTCAGTTGTTGCAGTGGCAATTGCATTGGTTGCAACCAAACATAAAGCATCCTGCTCTGCTTTGAGAGTACCGTACTTCGTCCACTCAGTCAACGTAAACAATGATCGCTCACAACAACTATAACAATCACGGTCCAAACTTTGGACACTGAATGATTGACTCACGGACAAGGTTTAGTCAGAGCCCAGGCCCCCGATGAGCTGCCATTTAGTATTAATCCAATTGATAGCTGACATGTGTGCACCCTTCTAGTACTGTTCTCAAAGGCAGGCAAACTTGTACATACTCAAGTTGCATCATTCAGTCAGAGACAGATTAGCCATAACAATCCAAAAGAATTGTGGTCGGGACTTGGTCAGTCAGACTGGCACCAGAATTAACTGATCTGGGCTGAGTCTGGCATAACATTATATGATGATCAAACTACGATAATCATACAGCCTCAATTATTTGCTGCAGCAGCTAGCATCGGATGTTGGTAGCCTCTGCATTGCCATCAGCGGAAGGCGTCTTTAAATCCTGCGCTGCTGATACATCATTGGTGCTGCTGCCATAGATGGATGCACCACCGCTACTGCTGCCGCTGCTGCTGATGGTGATGCTGCTGATGCTGATGTTACCACTCTTGGTTTAGGTGGTTGTGGTAGATGCTGTTCGATATGTTCCCTGACCCAGGCTGGTGTCTCCCTGCTGTTGATCCAGAGTGCCGCATCATGGTGAGTCTTGTGTTTGAAGTCAGGGGAGTTGGGGCTGCGCTTCTGCAGCAACACATTTAGAAACATGTTATATTTGTTATTTTTGAAATATAACATACCAGCAGGATCTGATTCAGTATACCACAAGCAATGGTGATTCATTCAATGCAGTGATTGCTTCGGCCCCAGGACTGAGTGTGCTTGTTGGACAAAATGCAATTGTGTTGGACACCCCTTGCTGGCTGCTTTGATGATCATCATGAGCATATGAGCGGGGCATCTGAGTTGGCAACTTCAACTCAGCACCTCTTGCAGTACTACTAGGTAGGCAGCGTAACTTGCACACGGTGTGCAGTGGCTTGGAGTCAACCACGAGGAAGCGCCGACTTGAGCATTATGACTCACGTCTATTCTGTTGTCCCACCAGTTGCTGTAGTTCAGGAACACGTCAATCCAGTTGTATTCTGTAGGGGAGCTGGCTTCTGAAGGAACGAAGGAAGGACGACTGACACTGCTTGCTGCTGCTGCTGCTGCTGCTGCTGGTGGTGGTGGTGGTGGTGGTGTCCTGGCTGCATGTGTGAGTGTTGCTGCTGCAGGGGTTGCTGTGATTGCTGCTGCTCCTGAAGGCAGGAAGGTTGCTGGTGCCATAGGAGCGGCTGGTGCAACTCCTTTCATCACTGTTGGTGCAGCAGAAGCAGCTGCTGCTGGCCTTGGAGCATGTGGAATTGCTGCTACAGTTGTAGGTCTAGACACTGTGGCCGCTGGTGCTGATGTCCTCACTGGCGGCGCTGCTGCCATTGCTTGTTTGACCGCTGCTGATGCTGGTTGAGGTCGTGGTGCTGCTGTAGCAGTTGCAGCATCAGGCTCAGCAATGCTCTGTAGGCTGTCACTGCTGCCAGCAGCAGCAGCAGCAGCACTATCACTACCACTCAGCAGATGTAAATTATCTTTGACCCATTGTGGTGCTCCATCAATCCAGAGGCCTCGACCTGCAACCTTGGACTTGAAGTCTGGCTGTCTAGGGTTGGTTTTCTGTGGTTACGGCATGACAGTCACATATTATAACGTTATAACGTTATGGCATGCAAATGTGGAGATAACATGCCTATGGTAGCCTAGTAGAATTATTGTTGAGTTCTTGGACGTCACATTGAAGCTGCAACTTGCTACTAAATTCGACATTGCCTGCCAGAAAGCACATCCATCGTGTATTATACACTTAGATCAGTGATGGCATCTCTGACTGGTTGAGTACATACAGAAAAATCTTGCAGATCTGATACACTTGCAAGTGGATCTTGAAGCAACTGCGCTCAGCGCTCAATAGTTAATTGAACTTACTGTGTTTCTGTTGTCATAGAATGCAGCAGGGTTCCTGAACAGCTGTATCCAACGTTCCTCTTTATCATTACCACCTTGGGCAGGCATACCCACAGGTTGTAGGGATACTGCTGCTGCTGGAGCAGACTGCTGCTGCTGCTGTGGTGGTGGCGGCTGCTGCTCAGCAGGCTGGGTGTGTGTTGGAGGTCTGTTGATTGCCGTCCTTGCAATCAGGCTCTCAGGTGTGGGTGTGTAGCATATACCCAGATCAGTGGCGATGAACTGCGCACATGCATGCAGTAAGATGAGTTGACATAACTTGACTTTATACAATAACAATAATGATATGGTTGTATTGTTGACAATGCGAGGTGAAATCGGATTCTATTGCAGCCAATGATACTCAGTAGGCTGCCTGGCATACAATTTTCTGTGCTATGAAACACACTGATTGTGGTTTGCGAATTGCATCAACACTTCCATCTCAATAACTGTGTTTGTTACTTATGTTGTTACTTTGTTTGTTATTTTAACTGTTACCTTTGTTTGTTACTTTGTTACTTTAGTTGTTACTTTATTTGCTACTTTTGTTGTTCAATCACAAACTCACTTTGATGTACTGTTGTGTTCCCTGTATGTGTGTCTTCAGCTCGCCCGTGACACGAACAAGAGTATCCGCCTGGAACTCATCAGCCTTGTCTTCAAGCAATGCAGCCAGAGCATCAGAAGCATGAACCCGGAGCCTGCACAGCAATATAAACCATATATACTGCCATGATAGCTATGATATTTTCAACTTGTTGGAAGACTCTTCCATGATGCTACGTAGCCAGGTAGCTTAGTAAGGAGCAAAACCTACAGTATGGCTGCTGCAAAGCTTGAATGCAGCAATATGGCCAGGTGCCTAACCATGGTAGTGCCGTTATACGAGTAATATACTCACAGGTCATAAGCATCTGGTGCTCCAAGTGGTGCAGCCTGTCTACCATGTCTTGTGTCTGTGACTCGAACAGGGAAAATGTATTCACCGGTGGGGGTGCGGGAGTCTTTCATGGAGAGCGTGAGTGTGCCGGTCACAGCGACAAAGTTGACGTATTCCGGCTCATACACCGTCTGCAGAAGAACATGTTCAGCTGTAGAGCATGAGCAGCCTTGGAGGCCAATCAGTATGCTTGTGCTGAGCGTATAAGTCCGTCACAGAACCCAAGTATTACGTAGTACTG
>JARWLF010004871.1:0-12212 GCA_029853055.1 Scenedesmus sp. KT-U
TGTGATGCATTGGGAGAAGACTGCTGCTGACACCTTGCCTGGCAGCAGCCTGAAAGGTCCTGACGGCAGAATGCACGACTGTCAGGACTCTTCAGGCTGCTGCCAGGGTGTACAGCAGTCAGGACCATTCAGCAGCAGTGACAGCAGCAGTGTCAGATCTAATCAGGCTGCATCGAGCAGTACTGACAACCCTGACACTGCTGCTGCTAGTGCTGCTGGCAAGAATGCAATCATTACCAATGACTCACAGCAGCAGCAGCAGCAGCAGTCTAGCAGCAATGTTGTCAGGACTCTGTCTGGTGCATGGAGCAAGGTGGTCGGTGCCAACAGGGCAGCTAAAGATGCTGACAGCAGCAATATGCATGACAGCAGTAGCAGCAAGTGCAATGCATTGATCAGCAGCAGTGTGGTAGATGATCAGTGGACAGGCAGTGGTGACAGTGTGCTGAGTGCTCCTGATGCATTTGTGTTGACTTCTGGTGAGGTGACAATGCACAACCGACAATGCACAGCTGTCAGTAGATTCAGTCATGTAGTGTATAGCTCTCTCTCCTTGGCTTGCTGTCGATCTGAGTAGAGAGTGCAATCTGTGCTTGCACAGGATGCAAGCACAAAAAGCATACTCCGGTCCCTAGTAGAGAATGCACTCTGTGCTTGCATACCTGTGCATTTTTCAGTGCCTGCTGTCTGCTGTGCATTTGCTGATGGCAGCAGTATGTGCTGGGCTCCTATGCAGACAGCAACTGAGCTCTTAGCTCTTTTCCTGCACCTCGTTTTTGATATCACATATGTAATGCACGTCATGCAGATGATAAGTTGCCTGTTCTGGTGCATTGTTTGTTGCAATGCAGATGCTGCAGAGGTTGCACTATGCCCTGAGGGTACTACTGCTGCCAATGCACAGCAGCAGCAGCAGCAGCAGGGATCTTCAAGTGCATTGCACACTTCCCCGAACTCTGTGCTCACTCGCTCTCTCTCAGCTCAACTCGCTGATGTGGGACTGCTGCCAAGCAGCAATGCTGCTGCCATCAAGGACGACGATGAACCAGCACCACCAGCAGCAGCAGCAGCAGCGACGACGACGGTGCCCGCATCACCCTTCAGTACTGCTTTCACGGCAGCAGCGGCAGTACCAGTCTCTGCTACACCTTCTACTGCTGCTTCACCTGCTCGACCACCAATGCACCCACCTACCAGAGCAGCAACACCTCTTGCAGCATTCCCATCACACGCTGCTGCTGCTGCAATCGACTGCAGCGGCAGCAGCAGCACAACCGCTTCCCCGCTGCTGCGCCAGCCCAGTGCTGGCCTCTTGAGCTCACCTAGTGGCAACCTCAGATTCGGCCGAGCAGGCAGCTTAAACAGCAAGAAAAGCAGCCCGAATAGGGTTTGTTGCAATGCGCTGTTAGCAGCATATGCTAGGGCAGTTCCTCCCAGGTGGAAGCAGGCTTTGAAGCTGCTGGAAGTTATGTGGCAGTGTGGTGGGGAGTTGGTCCCAGATATCGTCAGTTACAACACTGTCATGAAAGCGTGTGGGAATGCACAACAGACTGATATTGCATTTCAGGTAAGATACTCATCACATGAAGATACTATCATGTGCTGCTGTGTTGTTGGCGTCAATATGCTGCTGATATACATCAGATCAATCGAGTTCAGGTCCACTAATTAGACTGTTAACTGCTTGTACCACATGTGTGTGTTTGCAGTTGTACCACCACATGCAGCAGCGCGGCATTGATCCCACTGTTGCCACATACGGCACTCTGATCACCATAGCCAGCGAATCACAAGATTATGGAAAAGTCAAGGAGAGCTGGGGGTGGCTGCAGGCCAGTGGACTGCCTGTTCATATCACGTGCGTCAACAGCTACCTTACAGCACTCATCAAAGAGGTGAGGGTCTTATTATTGCAATCTGATGTTATTTCGCAATCAGATTATCACTGTTACATTCTGAATGTAACATGTATTCATGCTGGTTCTATCAAAGTCTCTGCAAACAGAACTCTCAATGAGATATGAAGTGCGTGAAAGATTGCTACACTGGCCAACAGCTTCTGATCAGCAATGTGTGGGATATACTCCTGCATTATGCAACCTATGCTGGTGTTTCATTGTATGTGTTCACATGTGAGCCTCAGGGTGCACTGCTTTATTTCAGGACAACTGGGATGCTGCTGTTGACCTGTTCAATCAGCTGAAGGGCAACCACCTTGGTGTCAGAGCCAACAACGTCACCTACAACATTCTCATGAGTGCTTGCCTGGCTAGAGATAAACCACAAACAGTGAGTTGCATATTACTGCACGTATTGCTGTGGATACTTGCGTTGCTGTGGGCTCTGAGCATTGAACCATCAAAATCATGACGATACTGTTGCTTTGCAGCTTCAGCAAGGCTGTCTGTTGTGACCTTGTGGCTGCTTGGTTTGGCATCAATGTCTACAAGACACTGCTTCGCATATCTGGTGCACAGATCTGATTTTGCACAACAGATTTGCGAAATAGTGTGTTGCAAATGTTGTTGCCCAAGAGGAGGACAGCATGATGCTGGTAGATGTTGCAGATTGCTCACAAGGTGTTGCTTCTTGCCTTGTGTGTTGCTTCAGGTGAAGGCGTTGTTTGAAGAGATGACAAACAGCAACCTGAGTCCAACATTGATCAGCTTCAACACGCTGCTGCATGCGTATGCCAAGTTGGGTGCTTGGCAGGAGAGCTTGGCGCTCATATCACATCTCTGCAGGTAAGACTGCTGCTATTGGCAACATCAACAGAATCCACACCAATACTATCCAAAATTCCGTGTTGTCAACGGCTTGGATCCTGTCTGTGATCACTTGTAAGCTGCAATCTCGAGCATGGAAAGTCATCTACAATTGTTTGAGCATCATGAGGGGTTTGAATGTCTTGGCTGACATCCACCTGGTGGAATCTTTGGGTTGTGAAGCCAGGAGAATAAATTATCATGATGTTGTACGCACAATAAAAACGTATGCTGCTGGAAAACTTTGTATGCGACTTGATGATCGGTGGCAGGTACACTCATGCTGTGGCACGTTTGTGCTCTGTGCTCAAGCTGCTGTCATACTTGCTTACCTGCTACTGCTCTTGTTCTGTACTGCAGCTCTGTAGTACGTCCGTCGTCTGCCTCGTTCAATACGGTGTTCTGCACTCTGGGTAATGTTGCAGCAACAGTTGGGGACTTTGACAAGCATGCCATATGCAGCAGGTGTGCTCTGCGACCTTGTTAGAAGGAAGGGGGCTTAGGAGATTGTTGTGCGGTTAGCCCAGATTGCGGGACGACCCTTGCATTGTATGATCATGATAGTGCAGCAGCTTTGTATGGATCCGCCTGAGCAGTTCAACTTGAGCGACTTCATGCAAAGCTGCTGAGTTGACTATGTGGTCTTGAGCAATCCTTTGAGCACCTGTTGTCGATGAAACATCTCAGCTGTGCTATGGATGACAAGCCTTCTGTGCGATGCTCCGAAGGATGTTACATTCACCTAAACTACATTTCTAGTCAGTTTGAAAACACTGTTTTACGATGATCATATCTGATAGCAGGTCTGTCAAATCTGTGCACAATGTTGGCAAGCCCATAGATTGGGGTATGTAGCTATCCTGCAGTAGCGCCTACAGTGTGATTATTGTGTTCATCCATCCTGTGCAGGGCACTTGAGCTGTATGCTCTGATGCTGAGCCAACCAGGCATCCACCTCGATGCCACCCTCTATCGCAACATGGTCTCAACCTTTACTGCATGCAACGCCCCACAGATGGTCCTGCAGATCACTCTAGCCATGATACAGCAGGGGCACAATCTGGACCCTGCGACTGCAGCTACTGCTCTGGAAGCCCTGCAACAGGAGGGTGCATGGCAGGCTGCAGGAACTCTGCTGAAGAGCTGCTGTGCTGCAGGAGCTGTTGTGAGCCATGTGGTGATACAGCGAGTGTTGTTAGCATGCGCTGGAGGCAGCTTCTGGCAGGCTGCAAGAGAAGTACTGCAGGTGGGTTTGCAGGGTATTGCTGCATGTGGAGGATCTCCTCATCTGGCTTCTATGTTGGCTGCAAGTTGTTTTACCGACAGTATATGTGGTTTGCAGTTCTTCCGTAGCCCCTTGCTAGCCCCTGGCTTGCCCAGGAGGCTCCTGCATGGGATACTATCTTCAGTTTGAATGGTTCGGACTTGCTGGTAGTTTCAAGACCAAGTCTAACTCTTTCAAACTGAAGACGGTAATTGATGCAGGAGATAAGCAAGTGGTGTCCCAAACTGCACAGCAATCACACTTGCTATAATCTTCTCTGCAGGTGACTGCGGCTTCGAACCAGCTGGACAACATTGCTCAAGTCCTGCAGCAGTACCGCAGTCAGTACCAGACCCAATCGTCCTCTCCTGCACTTATCAATCCCGACAGTCTCGATGAGCTGCTATTCCTGACCTTCCTGCAAGCCCAGTACAGCAGTGGTGGATGGACGCATGGCCTGGACCTCTTCAAGCAGCTAAGGAGTGACAGGGGTCTCGTGTTTGCTGCTGGGAATGCTGCGGTGTATGGCGCTCTGTTGGAGCTGCTCGTAGTCAGGGGAGGTGCAGAAGGCATGGTAGCTGCCATACACATTGTGGACGAGTGCCATGCAACCGGTGAGGAACTTGCATGAAAGCTTAGATGCTGTTCGGGGAGTTGGGAACATAACATGATTCTTGTGCAGTTCTGGTAGTTTCCAGAAGTGTCTCGCTCAGTTTGTGCATGTCGGCGCGTCTGCCTGGATCCTGGTCCAGCACACGATCAACATGCATAAGCCAAGTGTCATCATGAGTATGTCTTGTGGCAGAAACGGTTGATGATTGTAGTCCTGTTTGCACCAGCATGACGTCAGCAGTTACTGATAGGTAACAACCTGGTGCTGACAGCAGTGCTACATGCCTCTGCAGCACTGTGATAGAGGGCTCACTGCATGTAGTGCTTGTCCTGTTGCTCATGATCAACCTCATATCCTGCAGGCACTATGAGCCACTATCTGCTACACCTGGGCTCGAACAGTAGCACTATCACAGCGTCAGCTGGCTGCAGCAGCCCTCCAACCGACAAGCAAACAGCAGTCTCTTCAGGACTTCTGTCCCCAGAGCAGCAGCTTATCCTGCAGCTTGAGCAAGCTGCAATCACAAGCAGCCCCCAGTCGGCTGCATGCAGCAGTTTGCTTGCACCTGGTAGCTTTGGGATGTCGATGGTGGGGGGTTCAAACCCTGCAGGTATCAGTGGTTTGACTATGGAGATGCTGACAGGGCTAGCAGCTACAAACTCAGGCGCAGGTCTTCTTAGGCCTCTGAGCTTCCTTGACGTCCGTGGATGCTCTGCAATTGAAGCAGTTGTGCTATTGCTGAGTTTCCTTGGGCAAGTGATGCAAGCTCGCGTGTCCGGCATCCCTATAGACTGCGAGTACATCACCATTCTGACTGGTGGGGTGGGTGCAGCTAGCCAGGGAGAGATGTCACAGGTTGTGGTGTACCAGCCAGTAACAGCTGCAGCAGCTAGCAGTGCAGGAAGTGCTCACACTACTGCAGGAAAGGATCAGGGTATAGGAAACACCATGAGCGACACACACGAGGTTAACTCCAGTGATGTGCGTGGTGTTGGCAGCCCAACTGCAGAAAGCAGCGCCACTACTGCAGCACCTGCCACCAGCTCAGTCTCTGACACAGTACCCACTCCAGCTGATGCAGTTGTTGGAATCCCATATGCATCATCTCCCAGCGCCTCAACAGCGCTATCTGCAGCACCACTATCCACCGAGCACTCAGCAGCTAGCAGCGGTAGTGTCGACGCAGCACCAAGCTGGGAGACCCCATGCAGCAACATCAGCCCTCATATCGCTGCTCTTGCTGTGCTCAACGGGCGACTGAGCAACATCATGGGCTGCAAGTCGAGCATGGAGCTGCTGGTTCCTTTCTCAGCTGCGGGCAAGTTGGCACTTGGTTTGCTGTGCTGCTCTGCTCTGCCAATCCTGCTTCCAGATGAGGCTCAGGGTGGAGGCATTTGCTTGCCAGCTGTGGATCTGATGCAGGCAGTAGCATCTGCAATAGATGCATCACGGGCTTGAAGGGATAGTAGTAGAGACACTACATTAGCTGCTACAGCAGTGTAAGTGTGCGAAGACTATAATGGTGCGAAGAGTCTCAGCAGCATTGATGCATGCTGGTAGTTGGGTTCTTTAGAGATTGGGTGTTTCAGAGTCTTTGACACCATTGGCTCAATGCGAGACTAGGGAGCTTCGCCTGTCTTTGGCGGCTGCTCTCGAGGCATCTGGTGTAGTGCACAGCAATGGCTTGCCTAGAGTCTGGTACTGGAGCCTGTTCTAGGATGTGGCTGATCAAC
The DNA here is from genome assembly GCA_029853055.1 of Scenedesmus sp. KT-U. Classification (NCBI taxonomy): domain Eukaryota; kingdom Viridiplantae; phylum Chlorophyta; class Chlorophyceae; order Sphaeropleales; family Scenedesmaceae; genus Scenedesmus; species Scenedesmus sp. KT-U. Next base: position 6,376 of record JARWLF010004871.1, read on the forward strand.
AATAGGGAGCTTGGGTTGGTATCCAAGGAGATCATCAAAGCTAATCCAAGGGTCTGATGTCCGCTTCCAGCTGCATTGTTGCTAGTGCAGTGTATCTAGCAGTACTTGCTTGTGACGTCTTGAGTAGTGAAATGATGCTTGCACACTACTGTCGAGTCTTGGGTGATTCGGGCATGTTGTAGAGTGCTGTGCACAGATCATGAATGTCAAGTTTGATTCCACTGTAGCTGTACTCAAGAGCCATCGCTGCTAGGCATTTCAATGTGACCAAAGCAGTAGTGACGGCAGTTACGTCTGCTACTACACAGTTGCATGTTGTTGTGATGTATGCCTTGCAATTGTCAGTGAGTTGATGTATGGTTTGTTACAACTGTAGTGAGCTGCTAGCCGTTGGCAGTGATCACAAGGATCAGGCAAAATGTCACACAATGTGTGTAGTCGGCTTTGACAGCTGTTGCTGACTTTTGGAGTTGCCCGTATGGTGTATTCAGATCGCGACACATTCTTAGAGTTGCTTGCTGTGAAGCGTTGCAGCTGGGAGCTTTCAAAGGCCGGAATCTATCTGTACCTCATGCAGTGTGTGTGGATGCAAACACATTAATAGGGAGATGTTACAACTTACGGTGGTCAAACAAACGCATTGTGCAATAGGATTTGTAGCTGGTTTGTGTCAGAAAGCTGCAGGTACATGAGAATCTGTCCTAGTAGGGTGTTGATCAGATAGTAATCACTGCTGTGCTTCCGTTGCTGGTCAAGTCTGTGTCCATAGGATGCTGCAGCAACCAGATAATTAGATACGTATCTATACGTATGCGTGCTTCTAGAAGCCTGAGTTGATACCCTGCATCCCTGTGCATCTGTCTGTTGGTACTATGCTGGTGATGCCATGTTATAAATGTTATTATAACAGTTAGCTGCTGTGTGATGAATGTTGCTAGCCGCCATGCTGGTACGTAGGAGACTCGGATAGTCATCAAGCCATGATCTGACCAGATTCCAGGACTCTGGATACCGGGTGATCAAGTGTCCACATGTGCTGTGGACATGTTACCAATTGTCTGCACAGCAGTTGAGGATCTGCTGTTGATGTTATTGAGCTGAGGAGAACAGGGTTTGTGCGATGCATGCGGCTGGCTTGCTCACGGTGGTTGTCGTGGTGCATGCCAGGTGTCGAAATGGATGGTGCATGCAATACGATGCAGGACAACTCAGGAAGGTAGTCCAGTGACAGGCTAGTCCGCCTGCCTGGCAGTATCATACATGTCGTATGATTTGAGTGCGGCTATCTTTGCTACTTGGTACCACATGTGCACTGCACGTACTACATTGTGCTGGGATGTGCTTACTTGATAATAGGCTGCTGCATGCATGTATCTGGAGTAAGGTAAAAGCAGCAGGAGTTGGCCTTAGGTGCTTGCATGTTTGTCGTTCAGCTGCTAGTCGGTTACGGCGATGCGCGCTGCAGCCAGTGCATGCTTGATGCCTCAGTGTAGTTCACTGCATAGCTGCAGTTTGCTTGTTGGTATGCATCCCGATAGCTAGCAGCAGTCTGGTGTCTGTGGCACAGTGCAAGTTCTGCATCAGTAAGGCTGACACTACAGCAGCATGGGCTTTTCATGTTTGATCAGCAGCTTGGTTCGAAGGAAATCAAATGTGTGGTTTGCGCTAATCGGGCAAGTTCGATTGTTACGTGCAGCTGCCGCATGCAACAGCTGCTGTTGTGTTCTGTGTTATGCCATCTGTGTTCAGCAGATACCTTGGCTGCATGTCCACGGATGGTGCTTTAGAGCGCTGGTATGAGGAACGTCTGCTCACCAGTGCCAGGTTTGCCCCAAACAGCATGTGTGATTCTCAGCAACCTAAGCTATGGCAGCTCTACGCTGGATTGCTGGTTTGGGTCTAAGCTGCATTGGTGCTCCAGCAACACAGCAGGTGCTTCATGGTCAATTTGCAGCACTTCTGGCTGTGTGTGTCAATCGATGCATGACTGCACATTTGGATGTGTACAGTCAAGTGTCGCGACATTTGTGCCACGCAGCAGGATGGCTATGTAATAGCCAGGTTGATCTCCAGAAGTACAGTGGTTAGCTTGCTACAGCCGTACTGATGACCCATCTGGACGGACTAGCCTGCATCAGCAAGATCATAGGCTTCTGTGTCTAGCTGCTGTCACGTATGTCCTTATGGAACACCCCTGCACAAGCAGCATTGCCGGAGCTATGCATAGCTTGCAATAAATGTACCTCTTGAGTTCTGCTGTAGTGTTTTGTTGGGGTGGTTTGGGTGGAGTCGGTTGGCTTGGAGAAGTTGAGGAGTTGCTGTACTGTCTTGTGGTGTTACTACCAATATCACTCGAGAAGTATTGCTGTGGTCACTTCTGAGAGTTGCAGCGGGCTTTGGTGGTGTTCCTTGGTACAGTCAAAGACTGCGAGTTGGTGTCCCAAAAGCAACTCAGTCCCTAGTCTTGGTGTGAAACGGCAACCAGCTTGAATCCGTCTGTGTGCATGAAGTATCTATGTTAGGCGTGTCTGGGGCTGCATCCTGCAGGAGTCCTGCAGACGATACATGGGGTTCATGAACATCTTCCAGGCGATGCAGGGTGCGGCTGTGGAGGAATCTGTCAGTTTGGCGTGTCCGTGATTGAGCCTTGATCACACCTTGATGATTTGATGCATGCATCAGCTGCTTTCAAGGTGCTGAGCAGGACAAGAGGGAGTGGTGATCATGGGCAGGGGATATGTGTGCATGCTTGTAAAGGCAGCTGTCAAGTCTGTGATGCTCTACAAAGTTGTGTGAGGCAGTTGTGCAGTAGTGTTTTCTTGGGTCTATACAAGCTCACGGGTGGTTGGGAGTTCTGGAAGTGGTGGATGCGTGTTGGCTTGTCCAGGCTGTCTAGGAGTTTGCTGTATCTGGACAACCAGATGATGTCAGCATGGCATTGTTTGCTGCAATGAATGTGTTTGTGCATCACCTAGGTCAAATGCAGTTTGGTGATCTGAGCTATGGAGCTCTAATCTCATTCAACTTGTAGGCTGTTGTCAGTTAGGCGTTCAGCACCCAGGGCTGTTGCGGTTGGTAGTTGTGCTGATGCATTCCATGAGTAGTGTGTACATCTTTCAACTCCAAAATTGCTAGAGTACAATGTGGATGTGTCGCATGCAAAAGTGATGCTTTGGTATTGTTGGGCTGTACACTTGCTGAGACGTTTCTGGCCAAAAGGCTGCCTGCATGACTTATGTTGTGTTTGGTTCCGACTGCTGTTGGTGCCAGCCTAGTGCGGCACACATATATGCCCATCTGCGACCACGTAGTTGCTGGGTAGGTGGTATTGTTTGTTAGCCAGCCTGCATGTGGCTGCTCGACCCATGGAGTATGTGTGATGAAATGATCCACGATTCTGTTCAAGGAGATCTGTCACAAAGCATTCAACAAAATGTGTTGCCAGTATGAGCACATGATGCATGATGCTGGTCGCTGTACTAGTTACACAGCACTAGCTGTACGCTGAGGTGCCGATTTCACGTCTTGTGTTTTGCTCGACATTGTAGTATTACGCAGCGCTTTTGGCACTGTGGTATTGCTGCATGGGCCTGATGATGCTTGATGGAGCAATATGATGCATTATTGGGTATGTGCATCCTAGCTTTCCAACCCCGGATACCAAGGGTGTGTGGTGTGTTTCATAGATTGTACTCATAGTATTGATGTTATTCAGTATGGCAGACATTTGCCAGTTTTGCGTTTGATCTCAAATTCATGCCATGTTCAAGTTTCTTCAAAGTTGTGTTTGGTGCATGCATGTGTTTGAGACCGCGTCGGTTTGGCCAAGATCAATATCAGGTGTTTTATGTACGCACACTGTGTGACACTTTGGCATTGTGGACTCTCGGCAGCTCAGCATACTATTGCAAGTCGTTGCCAGTTGCCCGTACATGTTTGTTCAGAGGTTGCATGCAACAGGATTCGAGTTTGCGCATTTATTGGGGCGGGGTGTGGCACAAGCAGTTGTGGATTGCCTGCATGCTATATTCGTGTTTGTATTAGGCAACCGTTTGCCTATCTTGGAGATGATTGTGTGTATTACTGGTTGTTGATCTGTGTGTTTGGAAAGTCGTTGCATCATGTGCTTGTTGAGATGTCTTGGTGCTTGCTGAAAGCTTATCGGGGCTTTGTATTTCCAGCAACCTGTTGTTGTGTGTATCTGTGGTCAGACCATTACTGCTGCTGTTGTGTGGAGTATCTTGTTGTCAGGCGTGCGTGCTACAGCCTACCAGATAGGCTAGCCCATTCAGCTGTGGCCTGTATTAGATTTGATGGAGTTATTGCATGCTGTGCTGCCAAGATCAGTGCCGGTGACGTGCGCATGTCTCAGTTGGTAGACTCCTTACCAATAATAAGCCTCGCACGGTGTGTGGCATGCTGTGCATGTGCAGTGGCGTCTATTGCTGAGTATTATGCAAGATGCAAGGTTTGCCTTCGTACGCTGAGTATCCCCCAGGTTGCTTGATCTGCTGCATTTGCTGCATCTCCCGGTTGTCACACTGTTTTTGTACAGTATGGTATCAATGTCCTAATATGTACCATAATTTACTTGCAAGAGATGGCCACCATCTATGTAGGATTATTGCTCAGATTGCTTTCATTGCGTGGTGCTAAGTCTGTCCAGATTGCTGGTATGATGCTCTCATACGTTGCTTGCCCAGATGTGCGTGGTACTTGCCGTAGTGAGTTGCCAGTTTCCATTTCATCTGTGTCTACCGCTGTTCACAGGCTTCAGGATATACCCTGTGTGCAAACTTGGCACGTCGTATCAGCTGGTGTCGTGTAGAGCTAGATGCGTCGGTCTGCTGCATGCTGTGACTGTTGGATCTGACAGTCCCTGTCGATCTGTTCGGTACAGATCGATGAGCCATGACCATATTGAGGTCTTCATGCTGTAGAGTATCGGATGTCGGTGCTGTGCACATGTTGCTGACTCACAACGTAATTATTGCTTTGGCAGTCTGCTCTAGTCTGGAATTTCAGGTGGATATGCATGTACAGCTGTTGTGTGTTTTCAAGGAGCTATCCATATGGCCAGGTCAACAATTTGATAGTGCCATGATATGTCTTTCATCGTGTACGTCTGGTGTGTAAACGTCCTGAAACTGGGATTAGTATATTTTTGGGGCATGTTTGTGTATGAGTATGGAACCCCTGGGCTCTCATACGCTATTATCAGAGTTTGCAACTAGTACACAACTATGTGTGCATTTGATGCAGTGGGCATGAGAAAACTTGGTTTTGTCAGGCGCCGTGTGATGCATAATCCCAGTATTCAAAGTGCTGCGGATTTTCCTTGGCAGATGGCTTCAGACTATCACAGCTTGCAGCTGCAATGTCATGGATGTTGGCTCCAGTGGTTGTGCTTGTGTACAGGACGATGGTGTCTTGCAGTGTGCGCCAGTGGCCCCTGCTCCTGTGGCCGCTAACTGCTGGGTTTGGCTCGTATATGATAAAGCTAGTACCGTGTTAACAGCATCAGAGCAGTGCTGAGCATTGTGTTGCCCGCAAGATGGTGGTGCTTTGGGCATTCAGGACCATGAAGTGCACAGTGCGGTCATCCACACTATGTTGTGCATTTGCCTTTGATCATAGAGTACTGTCGATGGGATTGCAGGCCACTGTTGCATTCACACTGTGAAAGTTTAATAAACCCCATGGGTTTCACAGTGGAATGGTTAACAACGTTGTTGAGCTTTTGAGCAACATGTAGGTGTCTCGAGTGCACAAGCAGCCTGCTGAGTTGCAGTCGACAGGGTGGGCGACCGTTGTCTCTTGTTGTGGCGTGGGGGGCT
>JARWLF010004872.1:0-10753 GCA_029853055.1 Scenedesmus sp. KT-U
GGCTTCAACTTGGCTCACAACATGGCCATGAGCTGGTTAGGTGGCATCAGCCCGACTATTGTGACAGCACTGGTAGCAGCAACGGGTCAGACTTTCCTGGCGCCGGGTATTTTGGTAACAGTATCAGCAGTGGTGAGTCTGATCGCTGGCGCAGCACTGTTGAGGTATGCACCACAGGCAAATGGCAATACACGGCTGAGCAAACAAGCAAGTGCTGGACATTAGGGCTGTAAAGAGATTCATGACTTATACTTTTAATGCAGTCCTGCATGGGGCTCTGCAGCTGTAGACTATGTAGACTGGCTGTGTACTACAATCAACAACAAGCCTTGTTATTGTCATGGTGTGATCATGAAGTTGAAAGCTGGGCTTGCTAGTCTTATTCCTGGGCGTTGTTTTGCTTTAAATGTTTGGAATCTGGTGGTGATTAAGATGTCATACATCCTCAAGTCGTGGCTAGTTGTGGCTACTAATAGAGCTCTAGTAGACTGCCTCCCTGTTTGTGTACATGTGGCAGATGTCCTGTTATGGTCACAGGGAGGGGGTAAAGTTTGAGGTGTTTCATTCCAATTGTATGTGGTCTGCTTGACGACAAGTATCATCATTGGTGATTGTGGGTGTGACGTCAAGTTCGCGTTACTTATCACAGCATATATGCTTCTAATATAAGAAAGCATCACGAGTGGAGTATTTGATGGCAAAACGTCTGCTTTGCTTAGACTGTTGCAACCTGGTTGATGAGAACGTGCTTACAAGCCTACTGAAACCAGGCAGCTCATTCAGAAATACATGCCACCCTGTTTCAGATCAAACAGATGGACTGTGGTCATACATGCTTATGATGGTAACAGATTGTTTCCTACTGATCCCCAGGCCAACAAACAATTGTTGGCTGCAATCAAGCACAAACATTGACGCTGTATCTTGCTCACTTACCCAGCAGTGGTGCTCAATGCACGAGCAGACCTGCAGACACTGTTGGCACCGGCATTGACAGCATCATCAAAGTGCCACAGAGTATCAAATCCTCAAGGTGACCGGGTTGGTACAAACTGTACCAAACTGTGCACGCAGCACAGCTTGTAGCACACACCAGTGGTGTGTGACCATGATCTTCTAGTATCATGCCATGTCAGTTGCCGGCTGCCTGGCCAGCGAACAACATGGCTCAAAAAAGCCTTTGGCATGATGCCACATTGAAGATGTGCACAATAAGAAAACCATTTGGCGTCATTGATCAATCACATGGTGATGATGATGATCATGAGTTTGTTACACGGGAGGTGGTCTCCTAATCGAGTTGGTACCGCACAGCATCTGGACACTGAGTGGCAGTTCCATCTGTCCCGCAAGCAAGCAACGATCACAGAGATACTTGTAGATCCTTGTGCACAACGTGTCTGAAAGAATGACCCTTTCAGAGGATACACAACACAATACAAACAATAAAATATGCATGGTAGCCACCAGACGGTCTCAGCAACTTGCTGATTGTTGAACCTTATTGTGAATTGCAAGCACCATGACACACAGAGATAAGTCAATCAGCACAGCACAACTGTGTACTGAATAATCGAACACAGACACCAGCTGCATGCGCCGCATCAGGGTACTAGTAGTCAGCCTCAGCAAACCATGAAGCATACATCTGGCACATATTGTTGATCTGGCCTGTTGCCAGAATACAACCGGTTCACTCAAAAGACTGATCTAAAACATTCCACTCAGACACAAATTACATGGCTCATAGATGGTCTATTCAGACAAGCCGCAGGTCACATAGGAACCACCCAGACAGCAACATGCTATCATCAGCATTGCTACCACATCCCATAGCATCTAGTGCCGTTTGCCCAACATTATGCAGGCAAATTTGAGCACTTTCATAATATGATATCGCACTTTCATAATATGATATCTGCAATGTGCAGAGCCAACATTCCACAATATCTGCAAGGTGAAATATAAAGTCCAGCAGCTGCGTGGCCAGATTGTTCTGAAACAGCCAGCTATGTGTGTACAGCAGCTTGTTAGGCTCCAGCGGCTAGAGCACACACAGGGCTTGAATACTACAGTGTCAGTCCAACGTTGAACTACTGTCGACACCGCCTCAAGCATGTACAATGCAGTACAGATACATCCTCGGACAAAATTGCACAAGTAACACTACAAACAACATCAGGCCAGGTCAACATTAGAACTGCGTGTGTCCTGGTCCCCATCCTTGGAATCACCGTCTGCTTTGCATTCGACAATCTTCCCCCTAAAGCAGCGGTGACCGCCCCAAGCATTGGTATCTGGAGCCACATGGACCAGAAGAATGGCAGCAACGAATGACACCACCGCCAGTATCACAATCAGCACTCCTGCAGCTAACGCAGCTGAATCCATTACCAGAGCTAATGCTGAGATCATCAAAGGACTCAGACCACCCCAGACTGACATGGCAAGATTGTGACCTGCAAAGAAGACATGAAACCTTTCATCAAAGTGTGGACAGCTTGCACAGTCACAGGAAGAATCTTCGACACAAGCCCTAGTAGTGTTTTTGTCTCACCAGACAGTGAAGCCGGTAGCCGCTACTATGCTGACTGAATTCAGAGTCTCGAATGTATATTGCAGCATAATTGGCACAGTGAGTGAACAGGGATCATGTTCAAATGATTCATGATCATGTAGCAGATCAGACGTTAGCAGATCAGGATTTTTTTCCAGGGACTGCTGTGCTTCTCTTGAAGGTCAGGTCACACAAGGCATAATGATAGCACCTACCCAAATTGTACCCGCTTGTTCTGACGCCTGAGGGGTATATCTGGGGACCGATACTTGTCAGAAGACTTGACATGCAGCCTTCAAGTCCCAGCATAAGTGGCAGGAGTACGAATAAGGCCACAAGGGACCCTGTGTAAAGAGCATTCATCACCGGAATGCTACACGCTGCGCAGAGGAGTGTGAGAGCCATGTAGCACCACACCTGCGAGACAGAAAGGAGTGTGCGTTTGTACTGCAGTGTGGGGACTGTAACAGGTGTTCGTGCACTGACAAGAATACTGTGTCTGCAGTGTGTCTTGAGGGTGAGCATTTGTCATCAGTGCTGATCTTGTCTTCAGCCTGAAACACACTTAGTGTCTAGTGCAGCTCATAGTGCGCAACATTTATCATCAGACACTGACAGAGTCTCCATGCATAACATAAACTGACCTTTGGTATTCCCTTGTCCATGAGGTATCCAGTGACTGGCACAGTGATCATGAACACTCCCATACCAATCATGACAGCCCACAAGGTCATCTGTGTGGAGACACCAGTGGTGCTGTGAAGGTAGGGGGGAGCCCAACTGCAGGAGGAAAGTGCAGGTTGAAGAACTTGAGATCTGGCAGCGACGTCAACACATATCTTTCTTTCTTCTTGCCGAAGAGTCTGACCATTCTCTGGGTTATTCTACACACAGTCACTGTGTGATACCCAGTGGGTATCCAGTGGGTATCAGTAAAGTGGCAAGCGCCTTGGCTACTCAGTGTCCTACAAGTCTGAAGCGCAGCCTCCTATGGAGCCTCCTATGTGTCACATAGCCGGACTTGCTTGCTTGTATAGCTACTGTCTGTAACGATTTACAACGGTTACCAGCAGCCACCTCATTTTGCGTGTGTCAGTATCATCAGTCACCCACGTCCAGTAGTATGGTCCGCAGCACATGCAAGTAGATGTCCCAGCTAGTGCAGCAGCCCACCTGAAGAAGATGTTTGCTGTCGATCCCATAACCGCTGAGACAAAGAATTGCAACCAAAGCCCCTTCCAGTGGTAATTGAACAACACGAGAGCCGGTACATGGTGCTTGATCTTGCTTGAAAGCTCTTGTACTTCTGCTGCATACTCCCTTTCACAGCCAAGCTCACAGCTAACACGATCTTCATTACTACGCAGGTCACTGTGACATGGTTGCAATTGAACTGCACATGTTGTAAATCTGTCCCTGCCATGCACCGCCTTGCAACAGTAGCTGCCTCCAGTGTGGTTAGCAGCCGCACATGTTGTCATCACCTTCACACTAAGATGGTCTGCAGTCTGCTCAGTGCTGGGAATTGGCTTGCTGCCTTGTTTGCCAGCAGAACCTGCATCAAACTGCATCTTTGCCTGATCTACTGAATCAGCAGGTTGGTCAGCGTCTACGACTATCTTTGTCAGGGAATGCAGGCGCATGCTGACTTGTCTGCTGGTCATTCTGGGTCCTGGAGTGCCAGAGTGGCTGTGCTGTTGAATGAAGCTTCTGGCAACCTTTGCTGCTGCTGTATCCACCACTCTCCTGCTTGCTATGAAGAAACTCACGGGGCTCTGCAAAAACAGCGGATGCAGAGGCTGGGTGTACTCAATGACAACCGCCCCTTGCTACTGCTGACATACTCAGCTGAGCGGCTACATTAGCACTACTGTCAGTAGTGATTCACCATGATCCAGTCAGTGCTGCAGCTGTACATCAACATGGAGATGAGGCCTACTGCGAGAAGCTCAGTCGCAACAAAATCTGCACTATGTCGAGCCGCAGCTGTCAATGACCAAGATGGGCAGTCACACTTGTTCAAAAACGGAGAGATGCGTCGGTATCTTGAAAGCTCAGGAGAGCTCACCTGGCATATGCATCCTGAGAACCAGCGCTATCGGTGCTGTAAGGATGGTGACAAGGAAAGGAACCCTCCAACCCCATACAAGCAGCTGTTCTACACAGAACCCAGCAATTGATTGCCAGCCTGTCAGGATATTACTTCATTACTATTTGCTTGGAAACCGTTTCGGCTGTTGTATGTCAAAGCAAGCCAGCTGTCTGGGCAGACATCGATGTCTGCCTCATCATGGTGTTACAGGATAGCATGTAGATGCATGATGCAGACATTGGGCTCTTGCTGACTGAACTCCCTGCATTGTTTGAGTATACTGCAACAACACTTCGAACAGCATAGTGAATATTGGAACTCGAACAGCAATATGAGCTCACCTGGTGTGCAACCATACAGGACAGCAAGACACGCTGCAATGCCCAGAATGATCCCTGGTCCTATGGCTTGCTGCCCAAGGGAGGCGACAAACCCTTTCCGGTGCTTAGGGGCCATCTCATACAGGTACACGACCGCGGACCCGAACTCTCCGCCGACTGCCACCCCTTGAATGAAACGCAGGATCGCCAACACCGTTGGGGCAACAATACCGGCGTGATCATACGTCGGCAGTGCACCGATGACGGCTGTCGGCAAAATTATCAGCAGAACGCTGAGTAGAAGTGACAATCTCCGGCCAATGGTGTCCCCGATATGCCCGAAGACGATGGCGCCGACGGGGCGCGATAGGAAGCCGACGGCGTACACACCCCAGAACGCCAGCGCTGCAGTAGCTGGGTTGTCTCTAGGGAAGAATACCTGTGTTAGTGTGCTGCTGAGCTGAGAATATATGGCTGCAGGGCAGCAGGACAGCAGTCGTGCTTTAATGAGTCACAGTATGTCATGCATTGGCTGCTCCTGCATTGAGTCCGTACAGCTGACAGCAAGGGCCAGAAACACTATGGCAGCACGCTGTCAGATGTATTTCTTGCAAATGCTTGCTGTTGTGTGTACTGTTCGGAGCACCGACTCTGCAAAGATTGACTGAGTCATCACAGTAGCATGTTGCTGCAGCGTGCATCCCGGCGTAAGTCACGTTACTCACTGAAATCATACCTGCAGACAACAAGGAATGAGCAGCAGTTGGACAGCATCACACACTTTGTAGCTGTCAGGTGTGACGACAACATATGAAGGGCACCAACATATAAGGGAACAACATAGATAGTGTGACCCCATCAAGGCATGTCCATGGTTTCACATTGCGCTTTTTTGCTGCTCATCACAGAGGCAGGCAGTCCTGTCCGGCTAATTGGATGCATGTGGCCGGGTGCAAGGCATGACAGCTGGAAAGTCATAGAAACTCACCACTCGACCTGCAAGAACAAAGAAAGGCATGTATGTTTTCAACATGTACCTGCCATGCTGCTGTGCGAGTATGCTGTGTATCTAAGCGAGGACCAGCGTATGAATGCTGAAGGTACGCAAAAATAAATCATTGCAGCGCCGAGGGTGCACAGATTGCCTTCTTGACACAAAGCAAAATACATGAGTAGCAGGACAGCCACTACCCACCGTAGTGCCCAGGCAAAGCGCAATGCAAAGCCCGACCGCTTGTTTGGCTGTCACATCAGCTCCAAACGTGATAGAAGTGGACTCCATTGGTGCTTGCAGCTGTGGCCCACGACGATTCGCAGCGATCTTGCTGTTGCACACTGGCAACGCGCGGCCGTATCAGATGCCCAATATATGCTTTGAACGTAGCCAGATTGAGTTGGTAATGGGCTTTGAAGTAGTCTGGCGAGCACACTACAACGCACCTGCAAGCAGCTGTTGTACTGGCAACTAGGCGCCTCTATATAGGTAGGCAGTGGCGATGATAACATCGTTGAGAATGCAAGTGATATACGGTGGTACTTCCTGGCCACAATGAGCGTACGTTGGGCAGAGTCACGCGAGTTGCAGCTGCCTGTGATGTGTGACCACCGCACGGCGTTGCGAGTGGGAGTGTGACTTCACAAACTTCCGCTTTCCCTTAAAGCTATAAGCCTGTCAATGTGATGCACGTAACTATTTAGTCTGTCGATCAGCCTAGCAGCAATTTGTGGTGGCCGCGGTCAAACGTCCTGTTCCTGCATGCAGCCCTCGAGAGCTGTGTCGAGAATGTGCAATTCATAAATCAGAGCTACACCAGCATTTGACCTTCCCGCTGCCCTACACGTAGTGTCAGACATTCACTCTGTTGACTGGCGTCAATGAGCAATACCAAGCAGACCGTCTGCGGCAGCACTTCTACTCAAAGTGTAAGATTAGCACTGCGCATCAGCATGCTGAGCACTGATGTTACGACAACAGCAACTACCTCTGCAGTATAGTTTTGTATTTGTGCTCTATGACATAACCCTACAAGAAAACTCATGCAGGACACATGTGCATCAGCACCTCAGCCGACTGACCATGTGGCATCTCTCTATCATGTATGCACGCACAGCAAGGCATAGCCAAGGTGGGGGCACGAAACACTCAGCAGGCACCAGCAACAGCTACTGGTAAGGCAGGTCATTGATAACCTGATCACCATGAGCAACATAACACAGCAGAAGATCGTCAACTCTCATCAAACGCAAGTAACATGACATATCTTCTTGGAAACACATACGTGAGCAGCATCATGCGAGTTGCCACCCACTTCCTCTGCGCCGCATCTTGTCAGTGAATATCCGCACACACCTCAATTGAAGCATAGTTTTAAATAAATGGAAAAGCAAGCGGCACCACTTACAAGCAGGGGATGGAATGTGCCTAGAAGTAGTCATGTCAACCACTTTTAAAATCAACGTACAATTTCTGAAACAATTGTAGCAATCACCGCCTGTCTGCAAGGAACCTGCTGACACAATAGTACCCAGCATGCAAAATTGGCATGCAACCTCATCGCAAGTCACAAAGTAAAGACAATCTGGTTGCATGATGAAAGCCCCGTAACTTGAACCTAAAGGATCCCAAACATACTGCGGTGTAAATAGGTCACCACAAGTTGTATCACTGGTATGTACTGCCATGACTTCAAGCCATAGCCCTGGACATGGCGGTCTGCCTCTGCAGATGCCCCAAACCTCTCTTATCTGGCTACCAGGCGGCCTTTTGTTGGACAACATTGATCTCAAACATCTTTTGCTACTGCAACAGGGCAAAGGACTACACGAAAGCCGCTTCATTCAGCAATGCAGTGCATAGCAGCTCCCCCAAGAACTCGTAGCTGCCAATACCAGGTCAAGGCTCCAACAATCATACCAAGGTCCAATATCCTGCTACACAGTGTATACATGTCAAGCAAGCCCCACAACAGCCTCTTTGTTGCATTCGTCCAAATTTCCAGAGCTACTTGTCATCCTGTTTCCCCAACAGCAGCCATCAGAGGGCTTGAGATCACTAGCATTAGTTTGTGGTGCCACCTTGATCAGAAGGACCGCAGCAATCATTGACACCACTGCCAGTATCACAATCAACACTCCTGCAGCCAAGGTAGCTGGAGTCACGACCAGGGCCAATGCTGAGATCATCAAAGGACTCAGACCGCCCCAGATAGACATCGCAAGATTGTGGCCTGCAGCAACAAACACCAAACAAGTTGTTACATTTTGTGATATGATAAACTCACTTACAGGTACCATACTGCCACCCAGTGCAATAAGTACAGTTACTCACTGGAGGTATCACCAGATGTCAGAACCTCACTGCGGTCAATGGATCAGGTGTAGCTGACATTCCAAGCGAGAGCGCTGAGCCGTTCAGTACTCAGCTCTGTGTCCAACATACCCAGATTGTATCCTGTTGTTCTCACTCCAGATGGGTAGATCTGCGGCCCAATATTGGTCAGTAGACCAGCCATACAGCCACATACAAGGCCGAGCATAACAGGTAGCAGCACAAACAAGGCCACCAGGGACCCTGAATGCTGCGCGTGCAGCACTGGTATACTGCAAGCAGCACCGAGGACCGTGCAGCCCATGTAACACCACACCTGCATGGGTGAAGCAGGTGACAATCTGAGCACATTGCTGTGCGGGACCATGTTATAGATGCCTGCAGGAGTCACACTAATGTTGTTGACAGACAACTGACCATCATGTGGGGGTGGCCCAGGACTGATAACAATATCGGTGTGCAGATAGGTGACAAACAGAAGCAAACAGCAGTCATTCAGCCTCCAGCAGCCATCAAGCTTGTTTCCTACAGATGATTGTATGCTGCCGGATGATCACTCACTGGTTACTAGCACAGATCATGCAGCTGTGTGCGCCAAGTTGAAAGCACAACTCACCTTAGGCACTCCTTTATCCATGAGGTATCCTGTGGCTGGCACAGTGATCATCAACAGCCCCATACCAATCATGACAGCCCACAAGGTCATCTGTGTAGAGACTCCAGTGGTGGTGTGGAGGTAGGGGGGAGCCCAACTGCATAATCGACAACATGCGTCATATGTATCAAGTTGAAGATACCTTATTTGACATCGGTGGTCAGCTTGAACCACTGGCATTCTCAGCTGCCTGTTAGGGGTGCAAGTGATTGATGCTGACGAAGACTTTGCCAGTGGCATGTTCAGGAGCATGTCAAACGTACAGCATTATCCTTGTCAAAGGCATGTCTGCTGTTCTGTCATGCTGCAGCTTGGCGAGTCAGAGAAGGAAAATGCGTGAAGCAGAGCTGCAGCTAACCAGCTCACCTGAAGAAGATGTAAAACATAGATCCTTCAACAGCCTCGAAGAAGAACTGCAACCAAAGCCCTTGCCAGTGATGCTTGAACAAGACTAGTATAGGAACATGGTGTTTGATACTCTTTGACAGCTCATCAACCTCTGCTGCGTACTCCTTCTCGCAGCCAAGGTCATTGAGCAAATCACAACCACCCTGAGTCATGCATAGATGTACTTCTGAAGCTATCGAGCGCTCTCTGGCAAGCATTTCGGTGTGTCTCTGACTGCCTAGTCTAAGAAGAGAAGCAGTCCTTGACACTCTAGGGCTGGGCTGTTCTTGAGCTAGCTGCTTGCAACTCTGCGGGATGTTACTGCCACCAGCTATATGGACCTCCACGCCCTTGCCATCCACAGCATCACTGTCATAATTGATGTCTGATACGATCTTTGTCAGGGAGTGCAGGCGCATGCTGACTTGTCTGCTGGTCATTCTGGGTCCTGGAGTGCCAGAGTGGCTGTGCTGTTGAATGAAGCTTCTGGCAACCTTTGCTGCTGCTGTATCCACCACGAATTCTCGTGGCTCTGCAGGACAGCAGTTGGAGATGACATTGCTGACAACAGATCTGGCAGCTGGCACACTGACTTTGTCTGCCCTACCACTGATGTTATCCTTGAAGACTGTCGGCATACCAACGCCACACGCTTCGCAAGATGATCATGCATAGGACGACAGGTAACTACCATAAGATCAGCATAGGAGGTGCTGTGTAAATAGATAGCAGGCGCAACAGCAGAGATCCAGCAGGGCTTGCTGCCACAGGTCAAGCAAAGGCAGGGGGTCATTACCTGGCATATGCATCCTCAGGAGCAGCGCAATAGGTGTTGTTGCAATTGTAGCCAGGAAAGGAACTCGCCATCCCCACACAAGCAGCTGGTCTGCAAGTATGAAGGCATTCCGGCTGAGTGTAACACAGCAGTGCGCTGAAGGCCTAGAGCTAAGCAGCATGGCTGTCAACCAGATGCGCTGAAAATGCATTGGCCACAATCAAGCATACTGTCAGTGTGCTGCTTCTGAAATGGGGCGCGGGGCCGATGGCAGTATTGCTATGGCTGATGGGTAGTTTATATATACTGTCAGTGTGCTGCTTGAAAAAGCAGGCTCACCTATCTGAGCACAGCAATCAGCACAGCACCTGCTATTTTGCCGGCAACAGAAAGCTTACCTGGTGTGCAGGCATACAGGACAGCAAGACATGCTGCGATGCCCAGAATGATCCCAGGTGCTATGGCCTGCTGTCCAAGAGAGGCAAGAACACCCTTACGATTCTTTGGCGCCACTTCGTATAGATACACGATAGCAGAGCCAAATTCCCCACCGACCGCCACACCCTGGACGAACCGAAGAACCGCCAACACCGCCGGAGCAACGACACCGGCGTGATCGTACGTTGGCAGTGCTCCAAT
>JARWLF010004875.1:0-10721 GCA_029853055.1 Scenedesmus sp. KT-U
TGTCACTAAGCTATCAACAGAACACGCTCTGCAAAGCTTGTCCTGTTTGTGGTTCCTCTCAAGTGCGTGCGTGATAGCTTATAGTAGTTATCACATGTACTGTGACTGTGTGATAAGCCAGGACTTTGCTTGCAAGTGCTACAGCTTGAATGACGTTGACTTGTGTTATTCATGTCGGTTATAGTTATGTTGGCAAGCCTTGATCCAGCACCAGTGAACACTGCCGCAACCTTGGAATGTACGGTGCATCTTGAGTCAAGATGCGGCAGCTGTTTACTAACCTAGTAGGTGCAGGTGAAGCAGCAGCTTCTTCCAATGATTTGTGTTGGGTCTCTCAAATGATGCTACTTGCAGTGGTTGTTGTTTGTGAAGCATTAGTACCTAGTCGTGTCTTCTTCTTTCCATCACTTTTATCTGGCACACACTAAACTTGCGGGGCGGTGCAACTGGTGACCGGGATTGTTGTTTCGTCAGCGTAAGTTTACTGATGCTCCGAGCACCACGAGTCGTGCACCACAAGTCGTGGAGGCAGATTGATTCTTGCCAACCTGATGATCAGGTGCCTGTATGGTCACCATGCTGATGATCAGCGCACTGCGGTTCCTTGGTGTATGGACGGACCCTTGCATGAGTCCATTCTCCTTCTGTCGGGACAGTGATCATCTAGGCAGGTGCCTTGCAGGCACTGCTGCTGATCTAATAGCTCGCAGAAGTGCAGGCCGCATTTCATAGGCCTGCCATTTGGATTTGCAACTTGCATGTTTGTGTCAGCTGAGCTAGGTACTAATACCATCTATGTGCTGGCTGGTTATGCGGCAGGTAACATCAATTCCTCGGATGATCGGATTCTGATCTATATGATCAATTTCTGTTCTCCGTCGCTCTGGGCATATGTTGTGGCAATACGACAGTACCACGACACAGCATACCTACTGTGCGTCCGCTGGAAAACAAGCTTCATGCGTGTGAAATCTACTTGCGAAAGGGCGATGGGCTTCAGAAGCACTCTGGAATTCCGAATTCTGAGTCAGACACATATGTTACCCACATGTGGAGAATATCTGGTACACAGGAACTGCAGATATTACTGTCAGTGAGCAACATCAACAGTCTGCTGGGGCACCGTGTTTGGCAAACAAGCAGACCTGTATGTATGTATACATATACTCAGTTCAATCAACATGCCTTGAATAGGCAGTTCCACCAACCCAGCTGTTACCCCAGCAACAGAAACAGTTGCACTCCCCAGATCTTCATAATCCAATCATGCCACGGTTTGCAGTGCTTGCAAGCCTAAGCTTGAAGCAGATGACTCAACTAGTGTACACAGAGCACTCCCAAGAGACGCTTGATGCAAGCCATTGCACAACAGATTGCTCTTGATACTTCTATGATGTACCAGGCAGCCAGAATCAGGTCATAATGCTTCTAATTTACACGGACTATACTGCACACAGCCTCAACTCACAGAAATCAAGCTTACAGTATCGTATGCTATTGCCAAAGCAGCACATGATAGGTGTACCAGCTGTTGGCAAACTACACAACAGCCAGAGCACTTCAGCAGCTGTTGACAAACACTCATCAGCATAGTCAGGGACTACCAGCTCACGAACATAGCATGCATGGAGGGATAGATTGACTCTCGATTACATGTAAATGCTGCTGCCTTCTGCTCGGGCCAACTTGAGCATTGAATGCTGTTGCAGCTGATGTTGATGATGGTCTGCCTGTAGCCGCTTGTCCATACAACCTACTTGACACAACTATATGTGGCCTAGACTACGACCTGCTACTGTACATTGTCGTGGAGTGATGGGGTGCGGGATACAAGAGAGCCTCCAGAAGATGATTGTGTAGCTGTCCTGCAGAGAGGAGCTGTCCCAGAACTTGGCAACTGATATACTGCTTTCCATACTTCAGGCAGCTCTGGCAGGTCAGATAAGCTTCAAGCCAATGACAAAGCCAATCAGAAAGCCGGAGACACTTGGAACACCCTGCAAAAGTGGTACACGCAGGTCAGTGTTTCTGATTTCACATTTTTTGATTGTGACAACAGGATGGTTTATTCAAATTGTGGGGCATCAGAAGTTGACCTGCTGTCTATCAAGCAGCAAGCAAAGTAGTTTGCTCAACACACATGACAAACTCAAACTTGGCGAAGTGGTGGTGAAACCAGCAACAAGCCTTATAGGACCAGGGGGATGAGACCTGGATGGTCACAGTATGGTGCAGTCCACCAAGCAACAACTTACCTCACTCAAAATCACAAGGCCCTTCTTCAAGGCACGCTTGAACTCATCTGCATCCAAACGCCTGCAAGACATCAAATAGTTGCACAGTCTGCCAATTCATCGAGGTGAGTCACTTCAAGGTAAGTGTGGAGTCTGTTGGCAATAGCATGGGCTAGATAGCTTGCCAGCATGTGATCGCCTGCAGCTGCTACATGGCATATACTAGGGGCTCACAACTGGCACAGACCGGCTGTTTTTGCCCATCTCTTCCTGCTGCTGTCAGCCATAACAGATGGAAAAGTGTGGGCTGCTCACCCGTCTTCAGTGGTGTCCAGCACTTGTCTTGCTTGCTCATGGACTACTGACCAGTTGACTGTGATGATGTTATTGTAGGACAGAACTTGGATGACTATCAAGGTTAGACCCAGAGATGCAGCAAACATCCTCCCAGCCATCTGCACGGAGTCAGTTGATAATAACACTTGCTAGACTATGCGAATTTTGTGTCAGACAACTGGCATCAGCAGAGCACACGCAAGACTCGTCCAAGGAGGCAGAGCGTGGTGTTGTGGTACAGCTGGCAGTTGCCCTGGCCTGACACACGGATCAAGACCCCCTCGTCTACGGAAAGGTTGCTGGAGTGGGTATGCGAGGAGTGCTAGGAAGCTGGTGCATCAAGATTCCAATACTTTATACGTCTACCAATCACCTTGAGTGCAGCTGCAGCTGCAGCACCCAATAGGCCTGAGAAACCCATGTTGTTCAAAATAGGCCCTGACAGCTCCCACATGCGCTCCACGAACGCGTCAATCTCCCAAGAAGACAGGAAATGATCGTGATGCTGCGAGAATACCTTTGCTTTGCTGGCTGCATGTGCAGGCTGAGCGTGCAGCAGCTGCATGATGGTGGCAGGCATCAGGGCCAGCAAAATCAGCTGCAAGGCGCTGAGTCTGCCAGTAAAGCTGCCAGCAC
Organism: Scenedesmus sp. KT-U; assembly: GCA_029853055.1. Lineage (NCBI taxonomy): Eukaryota > Viridiplantae > Chlorophyta > Chlorophyceae > Sphaeropleales > Scenedesmaceae > Scenedesmus > Scenedesmus sp. KT-U. The sequence continues at coordinate 3,207 of JARWLF010004875.1, forward strand.
CGTCATACCCATCTGCTGTACGCATTCTGCGTGTTCCGAGGCCCCCTGGTCCTCCACCATCGTGTCCAGCACCATGACTTGCAGCCAACTGCTGGAGTTCAGAACTGGCTTGCTGCCTTCTGGCTGACGTTACCTTCCCTAGCAGGCTCTGCGAAGCTGCTTGACAACTACAGTTGACAACAAGATTGTCAGCACGCCAGAAGCAGCAACTTGTGAACTGCCTCAGAGCTTGTGCTAGGTTTCTTCACCTGTGGCCTTTGAAAGCAGGATGCTGTTGACAGAGAGGACGGTGCACGTGCACGCTTTTCAAATATCCAAGTGTTCTGTTGAACGGACTAGCGTTTTCGTGCCAATTAAGCTGAGAAGCGCTGGACATCTGTGAAGCGGGCATGCAGCAAGTACAAGCGCGGTGGAATGTGCACAGCAACGGCGTTTCTTGCAACAATGCTGACTATAGTTCGCACATGTTCAAGAGAATGTCATAGAGACAGCCTCAGCATGTCAAGAAGCAGAGGCACTCTGACACTGTCGTAAGTTCAACCTGCGGTTGGAGGTAACAAGGTGACAGCCTGCTTCAGCGTTCTTAAGCTGCACGTTACATTCCTGATCAAACCGAAGCGTAACCCATGAATGACGGGTATGTATCTGTATTACAAGCAGTCCAGCACGACTTCTTGTGCTTGCAGCAGGTATCGTAAGCTAGTTCACATCAGGAGATTCTCCTTGCGACCCATAGCTTGCACTTACAGAACCAGGATACAGATGTGGTACATTCTTATAATATATTACCACGTTTACCACGTTAACACAGTTCGATGCAGGCAGCAGCCCAAGCAGCCCGTAGGAAATAGGTCACCAGGCCTAAGCATGCCTGAGCAACAGCAAACCACCAGCCCAGCAATGACAGATCTGGACTGAAGAGACAGCCTATCTAATCATAAGCAGCAGTACATGCAACACACAGACAACACAGTAGCTTGAACCAGCTGCCGCTGAAGTCAGCTGGATTCACTTGATTGTGTGTGCAACTGCCGCAGCTGATTACTGTTCAAAGTGAGAATGTGCGATTCAGCCGCACAACTGACCATTCACCTCCATCCACCTCCGACCAAAGCATGCTGTACACCTTGCTAGAAATGCAGTCACAGCATGAACTTGCAACAAGTCTGCAAGACATGACACAGAGCTGTGCAAAACAGCAAAGTAGAAGGTAAAGCAAAGGTTGGAAACAACGTCGGACAGCTGCAAAGCCCCATTTCGCCAACCGCTGATCAAACACAGCATGCCAGAGACTGCTCATGCTCCATGGCACCAAGCAAGAACCTGAACATACCGTCAACACATGAAAACTGGCGACGGCCCTGCGAATCTCCTCTCCAACACTGCACAACAGCTGAATCAGCTACTACATACGTTCAAAGGCATATGACAAAGCACATGGAAGCCCTTAAGGGGCAGTCATCATGTGCAGAAACAAAAACCTCTCTCGAACTACACACCTTTGCACAGCCAATGACCCTTTGCCCAGCACCCAGTATAGCAGCTGACTGCTACGCTACTTGGGGCTTCAGACAGGCCTGCCAACATTCTGACACTCGAAGCAACAAGAGTGGGCTGTGAAAAAGCGCATAGTACTATACACTGTAGTACAGTACAGCAACTGCCCCACCTGAAAATAACCCCTATCACATCACCTGTTCACCCATAACTGCTGATCTACTACTACACAAAGATGCTTCAGTTGCACAACAAAACCAGCCAGACCCCAACATTGGTCACATGGTGCTTCCCACTGGAAGCAGGACCTCATCTAGTGGTATAGTAAGCAGCGTCTCAGCTAGATTGTTCATAGTATGGCACAAACAATTGTGTACAAGCACAGCAGTCGTAGGGTATAACTGCCGGCACAAAGAGAACCTAAACCCCCCAGAGACAACCAGAACAGCAAAGTTATGTACCCAATAGCACTCGTACACTCGACAGCTGCATCATATTGATGTGGCACCGAGGAAAAGAGGACACTAGACCCACCGCACACACGGTTCGCACTCTGTATTGCTCACTGTTGACCTGGTGCTGCGAACACTGCATCTCTTGTCTGGCACTGCAATGATACTACATCATACATCAGCAGGGATTGCAGCTGCTGTAGCTTGTCACACACGGCAGCTTCAAGCGCTGCTGGGCTGAACGATTGGTTGGCTGTCTGTCTGCAGGACCCACATCCCTGCTTTGCAGGGCAGACTGTGGATAAAGTCTCTCAGTCATCCTATGGTCAGCTGCCTAACCCCAGCAGCTGCTGCAACAACCATGAACCTAGTGGCCTGGCTCCATAGATGAAATCAAGCCGTTGAGCCGCAGACTTTCTACATATGTTTCTGCCTGGTCTTGAGCACAAGCGATAACGAGAGCTACGCCAGTTTCATGAGCCTCCTGTGAATACATGCAAGCAGCAAGCATACATGGTGAGAAACCAACAGGCGATATTATGGTTCTTTTTCCAGTGTTGGTCTGCGCTGTCACATGGAAACATCAACTGCTTCACAATCCCCATATGTGCAGCTGACATGCGCACTGCCTGCGTGATGTTGTGACATGCTTGCTTCACTACTCACAACATACGCATATGACCCTGGCACCTGATGCGTACAGGCAGGTACAACAGCACACCTGCATGACGTTGACTGCATCATCAACCGTCAGTCCTTCGATGGTTTTAAGCAGGATCTTGACAACATACTCCCTTCTATTGTAGTTATCGTTGTGCAGCATCACTTTGTAGATTGGTGGCTTCTTCTTGCTGGTTTCGGTCCTGAAGTTGAGACGAAACAAATATGTCTGGTGGCACCTGTACTGGCTACTGGTGGCCAAACCCATCACCCACTTGCATCAGTAATAGCACCAACGCATGATGCCGGAAAAGGGGGTTGTCCCACTCATTGCAGGTGTGACGCAGAGCAGAAGCTCGCAAAAAGTTGATATAGACACACTACATCAGCGCATGTCCGTGCAATCAACAATGCCGGGCGTACAGGCACGGTATTGGATGAGACCATTGCATACCCTCTTTCATAAGTTGGTGTTGTGATTGTGGCATTGTCCAGCAATCCTCCCTTTCCGGCTGCTACTACCCACATACGCTGGGATATTCTGCTGCCTGCACACAGTCAGGATGCCATAGTAAGACGAAGCCGTAAGGAGCGTGTCCTGTATCACTGACAGCAGGGTCCTCTAACTGCGGAGACGTCGAGGCACTGGCACAAGCTGCCAGACAACTGTATTATTTGGCCGTCTACAGGTAAACGTGATGGCAAACAGTACGGTTGAGACACCCGTGTTGGGTGCGAGGCTGGTAGCACCCACGGCAGAATTGACCCCATAATCACCTGCTGGGAGATGCAACGACCGGTTAACCTTGTTGATTGGTACGATAGCAACCTGTAAGAGTGGAAAATGGCGGGTAAGGCACGTCCGGCAAGGGTACTCAAACAACCACGGTGCTGATTCCAAGGCGTACCCTGCATCTCGCAGAGCATGAGCAGGTTCTTGTAATAGCAGATGTTTTCATGGTGAGGGACATCCCGGGAGGCTTGCGGGTGGTTTGTGCTCCGGGACTGCGTGACTTGGGTGAAGGCTGAGAGCCTTGGTGGAGATGAGATGTTGTGAAGTGTAGAACGCCTGTTTTCAAGGACATTTGAAGATAGGAATGGTAAGCTGGCAGCTGATTCACCAGTCTGAACAGTAGGAACCCTGAATAATGTAACATTATGGACCATGCGTAGCCAGATCGGTCTTCGTGGCACCGCAGAAGCAAAGTTTGTGTGTATTGGTTTTAAAAATGTGTCACTGGTCCCCACGAAGCTGCTCCCGGCCCTGAACGCTGCACCCGCGACTTGCCATCAGTACCTTGCGCTGCTCAGATACTTGCATCGTGCTTCGTTTTGTAAGAAACGAGGAGTATGGCAGACGACGATAGCTTTGTATCAGCTTCCTCAGAGCTGGAACAACAAGAAGGTACAGACGCTCAGTCAGTGGCAGTCAGAAACAAGGGTATGATGGACTATGGTTGTGAGCACTACAGGTGATTCATGTCTCCAGCCAACTCAACCTCGTGCACTACACCAGAACATAGTCATGTGCTGAGGTTCACTGTAGTGTGTTTTGAGCCTAGATGACTCTGGTCACCTGGCTCCATACTTATGTGCTCTGCTCTGTGAGTTGCAATGCTAGTTGTAGGCGGGCATTCGCAGAGACACGAACATGCACCAATGGCGAGTTTGAGACCACGATACCAGCCTGGTCATACCTGTGTCTACTTCCTGTGCATGATTGATCATCATGCCTCCAGGTGCTTATATAGTTTACCGTGGGGTGTGCAGGAGGCGTTGTAAACTTGTAGCACCTTGCTGTGGCGAAGTATTCTGGTGTAGACACTGTCATAACCAAGCCAAAGACGACCAAGAGCAAGTATGTGTCTTGCTTGCCGCTCGCCAGGATGCAATCTTGCAGCAAAGCCATAGCATGCATCTGGCAGCATGTGTCGTAGCATCGTCAGCAGGCAGCCATGATTTGTTGGTTTCGCATAGGTGTGCAACACTGGACTTCCGTACCAAACTGCAGGTTTGCCAGTATTTAGTTGCCAAGCAAGGAGGCATGATGCCTTTTGAATGATATAGCTCATATGCAGCTGAATCCGCCTATGCTATAAGTGCTGCTAGGCCTCATAGCAACGGCGCTGTTTCTTGCAGGATCCCAAGCTACGGCATACCTTAGACAGAAAGCAGGTGACAGAGGTCGTCTGTGCCCTATGCGACCACCGGCAGCCAGTAGCAGAGCACTGCAGTAGGTGTGGGGTGCAGTTTGGGGCCTACAGTTGTCTACAGTGCAACTTCTTTGATGATGTGACAGCGAAACAGCAGTTTCATTGCAACGACTGTGGCATATGCAGGTAAGGCATGTTGTCACGTTGCTATGTCATGGTGTAAAACACAGGAGCGCAGACAAGGCTATAGGCACTTCTGTTGTCGGCATGTAACAATCACAAAGCACACCCCACAAAACTGCAGCCAACATATGTTGATCAGACTGTTCACACTTCTTACATATGTTCGTCCTCAACAATGCTGCTTGCATCAGCAACCCATCTACTAGTCAGGCAACCATGGCATTGCGGCTTGTTATGCTTGCAGGGTTGGTGGCCGCAGCAACTTCTTCCACTGCAGCACCTGCAACTGCTGCTACAGTATATCCATGCAGGGCAGCCACGTCTGTGTTACCAACAGTATGCATCAGAACTGTCCAGTATGTTGTGAGTTTCTGTTTGACTCTATACGGCCGATAGCAGTACTACCTTGTGGACACACAATACACCAGGTAAGGAGTGGGGAATAATTAGCTGGGAGGTACTGCTGTGATCAGGGTTATGTTAGTGACATCCTCTCCTGTGATATTACGGTGTGGCTGAGCAGACAGGTTTCTTGCCTGCAAGGCTGGCAGACCGTACAGTTGCAGTGCAAGGATACTGTCTGAGTGTTGAACAAGATGGAGAAAAGTTTAACAGCTGTGCTTGCTGAGCGTTTGCCATGGTTAGCAATAGTAGATCATCCCCGGAAGATTCAGGATCTTGTCGTTGCATGTTGTTGGGTTCAGAGAGCATACAGTTCATGTTGTGCTGCTGCAGGAATGTCACCGTGACTTGATGTCACACAACACCATCACATGTCCGTTATGTCTTAAGAGCATACTAGGGCCAGAAGATAGAGCTCGGATGTGGAGATTCATGGATGATCAGGTCAGCATCAATCTGATGCTTATTGTGCAGCAAGCGCTTGAGCCCTGTACATTTGCTTCCCAAAAATTCAACACTTTTGAACTAAAGACGTCCATACTGATCGTAAGACCTTGCCCTGCTACTTCTAGGGTTTAGGGTTTGTCAGCAAAATCTGTCAAACCATGGCAGTAACATTTGCAACGTGGTGCAATCATGCTCTTTTGTGCCAGATCGCTTCTGCAAACAGCAGATGATGTATCTGACACATGTAACATGTTGCATCAGTATGGGGCTTTTGGGTTGCAGCCAGGTGCCCCAGCAATCATGTTGTACAACCGTATCACTGCTTGATGCTGTTTTTCCCTTTGTGTCGTCCGCAAGTAGTTAATATACAGCAAACCTTGCAGCATCGCAGCACAGCACCATGTGGATCACTCTGCACTGCTGATGCATTGGCATGTGCTTTCTGCAGATACGTGACACACCGATGCCAGAAGAGTACAGGGACCTTAAGGTCAGTGCGATACGCAGTGCATCATATCCATTATGACTTGACATATGAGTCATAAGTTATGATCAGTCCTGGTGGTAGAGTGCTGTGCAGATGACAAGCTGAGGGCAGTTGCAGTAACCGCTGCCAGGGAGTCGTGCGTCATATCATGTGACGTTATGCATGATGTAGTGCCTTGTTGCTCACATCGTCCAGCAGTCAGGTTTCCTCCACCCTGGGTTTCTGAGCTGTCACTGCTGCTGCTGTTGCTACATGCAGGTCAATGTTCTTTGTAATGACTGCAGTCACCGGTCAGAATGCACCTTCCATGTTGTTGGACACAAGTGTGCAGGATGTGGCGGCTACAACACACGCAGAATAGGAGCTCAGTGATTGCAGCTGGACTGTATCGAGGACATGTACACTTTATGATGCGGTTGTGAAGCACCAGCATGACAGCAGCAGCAGCTAAGCATTGTCACCAAGGTGCTAATGGTCGCCTTTGATGGCAGGCCGTGTCAACTTCCTGTAGTCAAGCCATGATGTTCATGCCATGATGTTTATGCCTCTTTTTTCTGGGCGAGTTACTTCATGTAACTTTCAAATCGATGTTTAGCTACTGTGGTTGGTGAGCTCCAACACCCACAGCCTCAGTGAGCCGAAGTTTCGTAAGGATCTGCATTTGCCCATAAAGATCTGGCCACCTGTGTGCTCAACCATTGGTAGCAGCTGCACTTATGACATGCAGATTGGCACCATGTAGCATACCACGTCATGTGTTGCGGCCTGGACACTGTGATCATTTTGCACGCCAGGGTTGCCAACCGGGTTGCTGGTGCAATGTTGACAACGTCGCAACGTTGCGATACAAACATGGGGTGATAGACAGGAACATGGACTGGCGAAGAGATGTTTGCGGCATTGAACCAACATTTGTTGCAAGTAGCAATGGTACAGTGCAGAAAAAAACTATAACACAGTTATTCACTGACAGCGACCAATACCATTGATGCTGAGAAACCTCAATGCCAGCATGGGCACTGCACGCATTTGCCCTGGCAGCGCAGACTGAAGCAAAGGTCATAGAGTGGCACCCTGGTGCACGGATGCTGGCACCCATGCTGTGGTGGCCCATGTGGCTGGTTGCTACAAACACTATACTGGTCTGTAAGCCATCCAGAATGCAAAGGGAAATTGAAAGACTGCCAAGCCCAGCAGCACATATTTGCTCATCTGGTCTGCACCTGCATGTAAG
>JARWLF010004944.1:0-18396 GCA_029853055.1 Scenedesmus sp. KT-U
GTGCCCCCGCTCGATTCGGGCCAGGACATGCGCGGCGAGATGCTCGCGGCCATGGCCTCGATGGGCGTCAAGGTCGAGAAGCACCACCACGAGGTGGCGTCCGCCCAGCACGAGCTCGGCATGAAGTTCGACACGCTGGTCCGCATGGGCGACCAGATGCAGATCTACAAGTACGCGATCCACAACGTCGCGCACTCCTTCGGCAAGTCGGCGACCTTCATGCCCAAGCCCGTCTACGGCGACAACGGCTCGGGCATGCACGTCCACCAGTCGATCTGGAAGGACGGCAAGCCGCTCTTCGCCGGCGACAAGTACGCCGACCTCAGCCAGGAATGCCTCTGGTACATCGGCGGCGTCATCAAGCACGCCAAGGCGATCAACGCCTTCACCAACCCGTCGACGAACTCCTACAAGCGTCTCGTCCCGGGCTTCGAGGCGCCGGTGCTGCTCGCCTATTCCTCGCGCAACCGCTCGGCGTCCTGCCGCATTCCGTGGACGACCTCGCCGAAGGCCAAGCGCGTCGAGGTGCGCTTCCCCGATCCGACCGCGAACCCCTATCTCGGCTTCGCGGCCCTCGTGATGGCCGGCCTCGACGGCATCCTCAACAAGATCGACCCGGGCGCCGCGATGGACAAGGATCTCTACGATCTGCCCCCGCGCGAGCTCAAGAAGATCCCCACCGTCTGCGGCAGCCTGCGCGAGGCGCTCGCCTCCCTCGACAAGGACCGCGCCTTCCTCAAGGCCGGCGGCGTCTTCAACGACGACTTCATCGACAGCTATATCGAGCTCAAGATGCAGGACGTCATCCGCTTCGAGCACACGCCGCACCCGGTCGAGTACGTCATGTACTACTCGGTCTGATCCGGCCCTCACGGCACGGGTCGCCGATCGCGCGACGAGACGGGGCGGACCTTCGGGTCCGCCCCTTTTTCGTGGCTCATTCCCTTTTTCTTGGCGATGCGGATCGCGGCAGCGCGCGGGGCGCGATCACCCCCACAGGAGCACGAGCGGCCCGCCCTCGCCGTGGACGGGATCGGTCGCGGGCCGCGCGACGGCGCGCAGGCGATCGCGCGGGATCGCCTCGCGCAGCGTCTCGAAATCCTCCTGACCGGGCGGATAGGCGCCCACCACGAGGAAATCCGGGCTCGCTTCGACGAGCTTGTGCCCCGTGCCCGCCGGGAGCACGACGAGATCCCCCGCCTCGATCGCGAGATCCTGCCCGCCCTCGCCGCCGAGCCGCACCCGTGCGCGCCCGCGCGCGACGCCGAGCGCCTCGTGCGCATCGGGATGGAAATGGTGAAACCGGTAGATGCCGTTCCGCCAGGTGCCGCCCCAGCCGCTCGCCGAAAAGCGCGCCTCGAAGGTCTCCGCGAGATCCTCCGCCGCGTCTCCCGCGAGCACGCCGCGATAGAAGAGGACCGGCAGGTCCGGATGGTTGGGCATCTGCGCGTCCTCGGGCAGGAAGACGCGCTCGGGGGTGGTGGGATCGGGGGTGGTGGGATCGGGTTCGGCGATGTCGGTCATGAGCGTCGGTCCTCGCGCGCGGGTCGCGCGGCCAACGCGGCGGACGCACCGTTCGTTCGCGCGCGCGCCATCCGTCGTTTCGTTTCGCCGACGTAACGTTCGCGCGCCCGCGAGGACATCGGGCGGAAATCGAGAGGCGTCAGAACGGAGCCGCGATCACGCGACGAAGGAAACCCCCGAGATGAACACCGACTTCTCCCGCCCCGCCCGCACGGACGCGCGCTCCGAGGCGCTCGCCAATCTCTGCTTTCGCGCCGCCTTGACGTTCTTCGGCATCGGAGTTGCCATGGGCACCTTCATGTCGCTGACGCACGACTTCACGATCCGGCCGGTCCACGTGCACGTCAACCTGATCGGCTTCGTCGGGTTCTTCATCTACGGCGCCTTCTACCGGTTCTTCCCCGCATCCGCGGCGACGCGGCTCGCGCGCGCGCAGGTCGTGTGCGCGCTGGTCGGCTTGCCGCCGATGATGACCGGGCTCGCGCTCCTCGTCTTCGGGCAGGAGAGCCTCGGCATCCCGCTGCTCCTCGGCGGCGAGGCGGTGACGGTGGCGAGCGTCGTCATGTTCCTGATCGTCGGCTTCCGCGCGACCGGCCGGCCGGCGCGGATCGTCGCCGGCGACCTCGCCCGCGCCGCCTGAGGGCGCGGGTGCGCGAGCGCGGAGCGCGGGCCCTGCGACGGGCACGCGCTCCCTTATCGATCGCGCCTCAGCGCAGAACCTCGAGACGCACGCTGGCGATGCCGGCGGACAACAGGCCGACCGCCTGAGCCGCGCCGCGCGAGAGGTCGATCTCGCGGCCGCGCACGAAGGGGCCGCGATCGTTGATGCGCACGACGACCGAGCGATCGCCCTTGGTGACGCGCACCTTCGTGCCGAAGGGAAGGGTCTTGTGGGCGGCGGTCAGCGCGTTCTGATCGAAGCGCTCGCCGTTGGCGGTGCGGCGGCCGTGGAAGCCGGGGCCGTACCAGGAGGCGGAACCGGTAAAGGCCCGGGCCGTCTCGCCGGCGCTCGCGGACGCGTTCCGGGCACTCGTATCGGCGATGGCGGGGGCGGTGAGAACGGCGCAGGAGAGCGCGGCGGCGAACGCCGCCTTGAGGAAGGAATTCACGTCGTCGTCCCGTATTCGTTGATCGGCATCGGTGGATGTCGCCGGCCGTGGGATGGGCCGGGCCGGGGTCTCGAGGCCTGCGGGCCACCGATCGGCGAGGGAGCGTTTCGCCTCCGAATGAGACGACAATGCGGTGCAACAAAGGTCATTCGTCGCACGGCGGAACCAATTCGCGCGAGCTACATGCGTAACGGACGGCCGTCGATCGACCGCTGGCGATGTTGCTGCGGTTCGAGCGCGGCTCCGCGCAGCGCGCGAGGCTAAAACGGCCGCGTTCGCGCAAGCGAGACCGCGCGGGTGCGGGCTTCATCTTCGAAGCTCGCCACGAAATCGGTCTGTGGCCATGGGTGATCTCGCCGTTGCGGGGCTGCCCGCTCGGCGGGCGTCGAGTTTCGAACCGAGGTGGACGTCGCGCATGCGCCGGCGAGGAGCGCCGGGTGCTGCGCCGGCCGGACCGCGCCGATCGGATCGCGCCGATCGGATCGAGACGGGACGGTTCGGCGGTCTCCGGCCTCGTCGCACCCTGCGATCGGCCACCGAGGCAGGACGATAGGCGCAGGCAAGCGGCACCGCGCCCGGTCGCGGCATCGCTCCGTCCGCGCGGACGAGGCGAGCGCTCCGAACAGGGAGCGCCGATCGCTCGCTCGGGCGCCGGCGCGCGCAATCCGCCGAGCACGCCGTGCCCTGCCCTTCGCCGATCGCCGCTAGCCGAGTGCGTCCAGATGGACGGGGATGTCCGCGGCGAGGGCCGTGTGCGCGGCGGCGGTCGCGTTCGACGGCGCAGGCCGAGTGTGCGGCAAAGGCCGAGTCCGCGGCGCAGACCAAGTCCGCGGTGCAGGCCAGGTCCGCGGCGCAGGCCAGGTCCGCGGCGCAGGCCAGGTCCGCGGCGCAGGCGAAGTTCGCGGCGCAGGCCAGGTCCGCGGCGCAGGCGAAGTTCGCGGCGCAGGCGAAGTTCGCGGCGCAGGCCAAGTCCGCGGCGCTGGCCAAGTCCGCAGCGTAGGCCAAGTCCGCGGCGTAGGCGAAGTGCGCGGCGCAGGCGAAGTCCGCGGCGCAGGCAGAGTCGGCGGCGCAGGACAGGTGCGCGGCGGGCGTATGGTTACCGCCGAACGCTTCCGGCCCGTCGTGCTGGATCCTTGCGCCCGCGGTCGGCGCGGTTCGAGCCGGTTCAGGCCTGCGCACCCGACGGGTCTCGCCCGTCGACCGTCGCCTCCCCGTCGGACATGTCGAGCGGGCCCGACGCGTCTTGCGCCGTCGCATCGCCCGAGCGCGGCAAGGCGCCGGCTCGGGCTTCCGCGAGGAGGCGCACGCGGATGGCCGAGGACAGGTTGGAGGGCCCGCGCGCGGCGTCGATCTCGGCGACGAGGCGCTGGAGCGATTGCCCGCGCCGCGCGGCGAGCTCCCGCAGCGCCTCCCAGAAGGGCGCCTCGAGCGAGATGCTCGTGCGGTGGCCCGCGATCGCGACCGAGCGCTTGATCACCTGCGCGCCGCCCTCGTCCGTGGGCACGGGGACGTCGGGCGCCGTCGCCTGCGCCGCCCCGTCGGGCCGCGGCGGCTCCTCGTCGACATCGTCGCGCATCGTCACCGGCCGACGCCTCTCGCCGGACGAACGCAGCTCACGGCGCTCCCTCCCCCGGCGGCGCATCGGCGCGCGCGGAATCGTTCGGGGCAGGCGCTCTCTCGGCCCCGTGCGGTCGCGCGGCTCGGCTCGCGGGCGCGGACGGGTCCCCGGGCGCGGACCGGCTCGAGGCCGCCGACGGGGCGGGCGCCTCGGCCCCGCCCGCATCGCCGGCCGTGCCCGCTTCGAGGCGATGAGCCTCGAGCCGGCGCGCATCGAGCGCGGCGCCCGCGCGCGCGGCCGCACGCTCGGCCTTGGTGCGGCCGAAGGCGACGCGGTTCTCGGCCGCGCGGTCCTCCTCCTCCCGGCGCGCCTTCGCCTTGCGGGCCCGGCGCAAATTGACGATCTCGGCGCTCACGTCCCCTCCCCTCCCCTTCGTATACGCGGCTCGCGCGCGTCCCACGCTCAACTCTGCCCGACCATGCGCTCGGGCCGGACCAGCCGGTCGAAATCCTCCGCCGACACACCCGCGGCGAGCGCCTCCTCGCGCAAAGTCGTGCCGTTCGCATGCGCGGCCTTGGCGATCGCGGCCGCGCGATCGTAGCCGATCTCGGGGGCGAGCGCCGTGACGAGCATCAGGGAGCGCGCGAGGAGGTCCTCGATGCGGGCGCGGTTGGGCGCGATGCCCACGACGCACTTGTCCGCAAACGAGATCGCCGCGTCGGCGAGGAGGCGCACGCTCTGCAGGAAGGCGTTGGCGATCACGGGCTTGAAGACGTTGAGTTCGAGATGCCCCTGCGCGCCGGCGAAGGCGATCGTCGCGTTGTTGCCGATCACCTGCGCGCAGACCATCGTGAGCGCCTCGGCCTGGGTCGGGTTGACCTTGCCGGGCATGATCGAGGAGCCGGGCTCGTTCTCCGGCAGCGCGATCTCGGCGAGGCCCGAGCGCGGCCCCGAGCCCATCAGCCGGATGTCGTTGGCGATCTTGAACAGGCCCGCGGCGAGGCTCGTGAGCGCGCCGTGGGCGAAGACGAGGGCGTCGTGCGAGGCGAGCGCCTCGAACTTGTTGCCGGCCGAGAGGAAGGGCAATCCGGTCAGGTCGGCGATCGTCATCGCGAATCGCTCGGCGAATTCCGGGTGGGCGTTGAGCCCGGTGCCCACCGCCGTGCCGCCCTGGGCGAGATCGAGGAGCGAGGGCAGCGTCGCCTCGACGCGGGCGATCCCGAGCTGGATCTGGGCCGCATAGCCCCCGAATTCCTGGCCGAGCGTCACCGGCGTCGCATCCTGCAGATGCGTGCGCCCGATCTTGACGATGTCGGCGAAATCGTCCGCTTTGGTGGCGAGCGCGTCGTGCAGGTGCTGGAGGGCGGGGATCAGGCGGCTCGTGATCTCGACGACGGCGGCGACGTGCATCGCAGGATTGCCCGCGATTGACGTGGTCGTTGGGGTGGACGGGCGCCTTCGCCCCGCGCGCGCCGCCCAACGCCTCGTTGGCGCGGTTGGCGATCACCTCGTTCACGTTCATGTTCGTCTGCGTGCCGGACCCGGTCTGCCAGACGACGAGGGGGAATTCCTCGTCGAGCTCGCCGCGGGCGATGTCGGACGCGGCAGCCGCGATCGCGTCGGCGATGCCGGCATCGAGCTCCCCCAATTCGGCATTCGCCATCGCGGCCGCCTGCTTGACGAGGCCGAGCGCGCGCACGAGCGCGAGCGGCATGCGCTCGGTGCCGATCCTGAAATTCTCGAGGGAGCGCTGCGTCTGCGCGCCCCAATAGCGATCGGCCGGCACCTCGATCGGCCCGAACGTGTCGGATTCCGTGCGTGTCTGCGACGGCGACATTTGGCGGCCTCCCCTGATCCGTCCCGAACACCACATGTAACGCGAGACGGCGCCGCGCGGCACCCCGCTTCGCGGAAACCGGCTCTGCGAATTCCGGCACCGCGGCTCGCGGCCGATCCGCCCACGGTGCGGGAGCACCCGATCGCATCCGCCGAGGCGGGCGGGACGGGCTCGGACGCTCGAGGGTCGGACGCCCGAGGGTCGGGCGCCGCAGGGGCGGGAATGCCGCGCGGGCGAGGCTCGGCGGTATCGAGAGGCAGGAGACGAAACATGGCGACGCACGCGCGCAGAAAGGCCCGGCGGGATCCGGCGACCGAACCGGCCGTCGGCGCCGGCCCCGAAGGCCCGGCCAAGTCCGTCGGCGATCGCACCGAGGCGGGAGCGGGCGATTCGGCGCGCGAGCGTCCGCCGACGCAGCCCGCCCGCTTCCGGCCGCCGACGCCCGAACCGATGCGGGGCGTGCCAGACCTGTTCACCTTCCTGCGCGCCGCCCGCGACAACCCGCTCACCACCTGGACGGAAGAGCACTTTCGCGCGCCGGTCGTGATGGGCAAGGGCGTCCTCGGCCGGGTGATGGTGCTGAGCCACCCGGAGGGCATTCGGCACGTCCTCGTCGACCACGCGGCGAACTACCGCAAGGACGCGCTCACGCGCCGCGTGCTCGGCTCCGGCATCGGCGACGGGCTGTTCACGGCGGAGGGCCAGACTTGGCGGCAATTGCGACGCACGCTCGCGCCGCTCTTCTCCGCACGGCGCGTCGACGCCTTCGGCGCCGACATGGCGGGCGCGGCCGAGACCGTCGCCCGCCGCCTCGCCCGGCGGGAGGGGCGCACGGTCGACGTCGCGGTCGAGGCGACGCGGCTGACCCTCGACGTGCTCGAACGCACCATCTTCACGACCGGCCTCCAGCGCGATCCCGACGCGCTCGGGCGGGCGATTACCCTGTTCTTCGAGGGAATCGGCCCGATCGACCCGCTCGACGTCTTCGGCCTGCCGGACGCGCTGCCGCGCATCGGCCGGTTGCGCGCGCGGCCCGCGATCGCCTTCTTCGAGGCGGTCGTCGACGAGCTCGTGCGCGACCGCCGCGCGCTCCTCGCCCGTCACGGGGCGGCGGAGGGCGCCGCTTTCGCAGGCGCCGGGGCGCCTGGCCTCGGCGGGGCCGTGCCGAGCGACCTCCTCACCCTCCTCCTCACCGCGCGCGACCCGGAGACCGGCGAGGCGCTCGACGATGCGAGCGTGCGCGCCAACATCGCGACCTTCATCGCCGCCGGGCACGAGACGACCGCGAACGCGCTGACCTGGTCGCTCTACCTGATCGCGCAGGACGAGGCGGTGCGCACGCGGCTCGAGGCTGAGGTGGATGCGGCGGCAGGCGACGCGCCGCTCTCCCCTGACCACCTGCCCGCCCTCCCCTATACCCGCGCCGTGGTGGAGGAGGCGATGCGGCTCTATCCGCCCGCGCCCTTCATGAGCCGCGAGGCGATCGCGGAGGACCGGGTGCTCGGCTTCCGGCTGCGGCCGGGCACGATCGTGATGATCGCACCCTACATCGTCCATCGCCACGCGCTCCTGTGGGAGGACCCCGCCGCCTTCGACCCGGAGCGCTTCCTGCCGCCGCGCCGCGAGGCGATCGACCGCTACGCCTATCTCCCCTTCGGCGCCGGGCCGCGCGTCTGCATCGGCGCGCGCTTCGCGCTGCACGAGGCGATGATCGCGCTCGCCGCGATCGTACGGCGCGTGCGGCTCGACCTCGTGCCGGGACATGCCGTGGAGCCGGTCCAGCGGGTGACGTTGCGCCCGCGCAACGGCATGAAGATGCGCGTCCATCTACGCCGCCCGCTCGGAGGCTGACGCGAGGGCGACGAGGAGCGCGTGGCGATCCTCCTCCCCCGGCGCCGCCGCCTCCCGCCCGCCGCGCCCGTCGGCGGCGCGGAAGGCGGCGAGCGCGCGGCGCGTGCGCGGCCCGTCTTGCCCGTCGATCGGCCCCGGCGAGAAGCCGGCATAGAGGAGGAGCATCTGCAGCGCTCGCAGGCCGAGATCGGGCCGGGCGAGCCCGCCGGTCTCGTAGAGGCGATGGGCCTCGGCGAGCCGGCGATCATAGGCGTTGCGGGCGAAATCCGGGCCGTTGTAACCCCGCGCGAAGGCGCGCCAATCCCCGCGCGCGAGGGCGGAGGCGAGGCCGGTGGCGCGGATATAGGCGACCATCGCGGCAAGCTGCGCGTCCTCCCCCGCCTCCATCGCCGCGACCATGGCGCGCGCGTCCGCGAACCCGACGAGGCGGGCGTTGAAGCCCATCACCTGCCCGAGGCCCCAGGAGGCGCTCTCCAGCGCCGCGGTCTCGTCGAGCGCCCGCGCCCGCGCCAGCCGCGCGTGCTGATGCGCGCCCGCGGGCCCGTAGAGGCCCGGGCGCGGCGCGGAGACGTCGGGATCGCGCGCGTCGAAGCGCCCGGCGGTGCGGCGGTGGAAGACGTGGCGCTCGAACAGGATCACCGGGCGTCGATCCGCGAGGAAGCCGCACCCCATCGCCTCGATCCGCATCACCGCGAGAAGGCGCGGCGCGTCGACGCCGAGCGCCGCGCAGGCGGCCTCGAACCCGGCCACTGTGAGCGGCGCGCCGCGATCGAGCGCGAGCCCGCCGCCAGCCGCTGGCCGCACCGACGGACGCCCGCTCGAGAACAAGGACCTGACGGACATGGGCCACCTCCCGCGATTGCCCGCAGAAGCTAGCCGCAACACCACCCGCTCGTCAAGAACAAAAAGAGAACAACCGCCGAGCGCAGACCTCAGGGCTTCTTGCGGAAGGCGTCGAGGCTCACGACCTCGGCGCCGGCGGGCTTGTCCTCGGCGGCCTCGCTCGCACCGCCCGTGCCCTTGGCGCCCTCGGCGGCGGCGCCCTTCGAGCCTTTGGTGCCCTTGGCGGCGGCCGGTTCGGCATCGATCGCCTTGCCCGACGACGGCGCTCCCGTCGGCTCGACGGCGGGGCGCTCGCCGTCCTTCACCGCCCCCTTGGCGGCGGGAATGCGCGGGGTGGTCGCAGGAGCCCGGCGCGGCTCGGCCTCGGTGGGCTCCGAGCCGGCTCCGCGCACGCGCGGCGCGGCGACCGGCGGGGCCACGATCGCGGGTGGCGCCGCCTCGGGCGCGCGCGGCGCGATCTCCGCCGGCTCGCGGATCTCGAACTTGAGGCCGAACTGCACGGAGGGATCGAAGAAGCCGGTGAGCGCGTCGAAGGGCACGAGCAGCCGCTCCGGCACACCGCCGAACGAGAGCCCCACCTCGAAGCCGTTCTCGCTCACCGCGAGATCCCAGAACTGGTGCTGCAGCACGATCGTCATCGTGTCGGGATATTTCTCGCGCATGCGCGTGGACAGGCGCACGCCGGGAAACTGCGTCTGGAACGACACGTAGAAATGGTGCTCGCCCTTGAGGCCGTCGCGTGCGGCATCGCCCAGCACCTTGCGAACGACCCCCTTGAGCGCGTCCTGCACCAGGAGGTCGTAGCGGATCAGGTCCTGCGTCATCGCAATGCTCGGTGGCCTCGTCGCCGGCTCGGGCCGCGAGCGGGCTCGCGGGATCGACCGGACTGGGGTGTGGTGACGTCGGGTCCCGGCCGGACATCGGCCGATCCGGCCGCGCTGGCGCGACAAGCGCGAATATAGGCTCTCGCCGGGCCGTTTCAACAACGGATTCCACACGCCCCGCCCGCACGACGCGCCGATCACGCGTCGCTCACGCGAAATCACGTCCCCGCGAGGCCGACGCGGCACGCGACCGCGCGACCGCCTGCCTCAGCGGACTTCCACGAACGCCACTCCACTTCTTGGCCGAGCCGCAGCCCCCCGCGGCCTCGACAAACGGGAGAAACCCAAGATGCACAAGCTCTTCGTCCGCGGCGTCGCCGCCGCCTTCCTCGCCTCCGCCGCCATCGTCGCCCCGCTCTCGGCCCAGGCCGCGGACGGCAACATCGTCGAGCTCGCCCAGGGCACCGAGTCGCTCTCGACCCTGACCCAGGCCGTCGTCGCCGGCGGTCTCGTCGACACGCTCGCCGGCGAGGGCCCCTTCACCGTCTTCGCCCCCACGAACGACGCCTTCGCCGCGCTGCCGGACGGCACCGTCGACACGCCGGAGAACCAGGGCCAGCTCCAGGCGGTGCTGACCTACCACGTCGTCGCCGGCGAGGTGACCGCCGCGGCGCTCGTCGAGCAGATCGAGGCCGCCGGCGGCACGCTCGAGATCGAGACCGTCCAGGGCGCGACGCTCTCGGCGATGATCGAGGGCGACGCCGTGATGCTGCGCGACCAGGCCGGCAACACCGTCACGGTGACCGCGACCGACATCGACGCGACGAACGGCGTCGTGCACGTGATCGACGGCGTTCTGCTGCCGACCGCCGGCTGATCGCTCCCGCGACAGGCGCGAAAGAAGGGCGCGTGCGGATCTCCGCGCGCGCCCTTCTCGCGTGCGCCCGCGAGGCGCCCGCGCCGTCGTGACGGGATCGGCATCGGGGAAGCGCCGCGCTTCCCGCTTGCCGGAGCGAGCGCGCCGCTCCACTTTGCGGCGAGACCGACGAACGCTGCGGGCGCGAGCCCGCGGCCTGCCGAGAAGGAGCGCGCATGATCGAGCTGTTCTATTGGCCCACCCCGAACGGCCACAAGGTGACGATGTTTCTCGAGGAGACGGGGACCCCCTACGAGATCCGGCCGATCGACATCGGCAAGGGCGCGCAATTCGCCCCCGATTTCCTGAAGATCGCCCCCAACAACCGCATGCCCGCGATCGTCGACCATGCGCCCGCGGACGGCGGGGCGCCGATCTCGGTGTTCGAATCGGGCGCGATCCTCCTCTATCTCGCCGACAAGACGGGCCGCTTCGTCCCCGCCGACATCCGCGGCCGGGTCGAGACGCTGCAATGGCTGTTCTGGCAGATGGGCGGGCTCGGGCCGATGGCGGGCCAGAACCACCATTTCGTCCAGTACGCGCCCGAGAAGATCCCCTACGCGATGAAGCGCTACGTCGACGAGACGAACCGCCTCTACGGCGTCCTGAACAAGCGCCTCGCCGACCGCGCCTTCGTCGCGGGCGACGCCTACACGATCGCCGACATGGCCGCCTATCCGTGGATCGTGCCGTGGGAGAAGCAGGGCCAGAACCTCGACGACTTCCCGCACCTGAAGCGGTGGTTCGAGGCGATCGCGGCGCGCCCGGCGACGATCCGCGCCTACGAGAAGGGCGAGGCGGTGCGCCCCTCGCGCCCGATGTCGGAGGAGGAGAAGAAGGTCCTCTTCGGCCAGACGGCCGCGAGCCTGAAGGGCTGAGCCATGGCCGCGCGCGTTCTCTACGATCTCGCCGGTGCCGATCCGGCGGTGCGCTTCAGCCCCTATTGCTGGCGCGTGCGCCTCGCGCTCGCCCACAAGGGGCTCGAGGTCGAGACGAGGCCCTGGCGCTTCGTCGAGCGCGACGCGCTCGCGCCGTCGGGCCAAAGCAAGGTCCCGGTCCTCGTCGAGGGCGACGTTTGGCTCGCCGACAGTCTCGCGATCGCTCGACATCTCGAGGAGGCTCATCCGGACCGGCCGGCTCTGTTCCCGCGCGCAAGCGGCCTCGGCGAGGCGCGGCTCGTGGTGGCCTATGCCGACACGGTGCTCAACCCGGCGCTCGCCCCGCTCTACGTCGCCGACATCCACGCGATGCTCGACGAGGGCGACAAGGCCTATTTCCGCGAGAGCCGCGAGGCGCGCTTCGGCACGAGTCTCGAAGCCCTCGCGGCGGCGCGCGCCGGCCGGGTCGAGGCCGCCCGGAAGGCGCTCCTGCCGTTGCGGCACACGCTGCGCGACCAGCCCTTCCTCGCCGGCGAGGCCCCCGCCTACGCCGATTACGCCGTGTTCGGCGCCTTCATGTGGACCCGTGCGGTCTCGAGCTTCGACATCCTCGAGGAGGGCGACGCGGTCTTCGCCTGGCGCGAGCGCATGCTCGACCTGTTCGACGGGCTCGCGCGGCGCGCGCCGCGGGCGGTTTGAGCGCGCCGCGGGCGGTGTGAGGGCGCCTCCGGCTTGACGGCGGCGCCTTCGGCGTCGGACATGAAGGCTCCTCGTCGCAAGGGGGGCCTTCGATGCCGCGTCTGTCCACCCACGTTCTCGACACCGCCAACGGCCGCCCGGCCGCCGGCCTCGCGCTCGCGCTCCATCGGCTCGAGCCGGACGGGACGCGCACCCTCGTCGTCGCGACGCGCACGAATGCCGACGGGCGCACCGACGCGCCCCTGATGGCGGGCGCGGATTTCCGCACGGGGCGCTACGAGCTCGAATTCGCGGTCGCGGATTACTTTCGCGCGCAGGGTGCGGTGCTCGCCGAGCCGGCCTTTCTCGATTCGGTACCGATTCGATTCGCGATCTCGGAGCCCGACGGGCATTATCACGTCCCGCTCCTCGTGAGCCCCTGGTCCTATTCCACCTATCGCGGCAGCTGAGAGGCGCCTTCCCATGGACACGCGGTATCCGCGCGATCTCGTCGGCTACGGCCGCACGCCCCCGCATGCCGATTGGCCCGGGGGCGCGCGCATCGCCGTGCAATTCGTGATCAATTACGAGGAGGGCGGCGAGAACAGCATCCTGCACGGGGACCCCGCCTCCGAGGCCTTCCTCTCCGAGATCGTCGGCGCCTCCGCCTGGCCGGGCAAGCGCCACATGAACATGGAATCGATCTACGAGTACGGCTCGCGCGCCGGCTTCTGGCGGCTGTGGCGGATGTTCAGCGAGCGCGCGATGCCCGTGACGGTCTACGGCGTCGCGACCGCGATGGCCCGCCATCCGGACGCCGTCGCGGCCATGAACGAGGCGGGGTGGGAGATCGCGAGCCACGGGCTCAAATGGATCGACTACAAGGATTTCGCCCCCGCCGAGGAGCGCGCCCACATCAACGAGGCGGTGCGTATCCACACGGAGGTCGCGGGCGAGCGGCCGCTCGGCATGTATCAGGGCCGCACCTCGGAACAGACGCTGGACCTCACCATCGAGGAAGGCGGATTTCTCTATTCGGCGGACAGTTACGCCGACGAGCTGCCCTATTGGGTGGAGCGCGACGGCAAGCCCTTCCTCATCGTGCCCTACACGCTCGACGCGAACGACATGCGCTTCGCGACGCCGCAGGGCTTCAATGCGGGCGATCAGTTCTACGCCTATCTGAAGGACACGTTCGACGTGCTCTACGCCGAGGGCGAGCGCACGCCGAAGATGATGTCGGTGGGCCTGCATTGCCGGCTCGTCGGGCGCCCTGGGCGGGCGGCGGCGCTCGCGCGCTTCCTCGACTACGTCGCCGCGCACGAGGGCGCCTGGGTCGCGCGCCGCGTCGACATCGCCCGCCATTGGGCGCGCCGCCACCTGCCGCCGGGCACGACGCCCGATCGCATGGGGCGGGCGCTGTTCGTCGCGCTCTACGGCGACGTCTTCGAGGCTTCGCCCTGGATCGCGGAGGCGGCACACGTGGCGGGGCTCGGGCCGGAGACGGCGTCGGCGGGCGGGCTGCATGCGGCCCTGATGCGGGTTCTCGACGGCGCGACGCGCGCGCAGAAGCTCGCTCTGATCCGCGCCCATCCCGACCTCGCCGGGCGCCTGCGCCTCGCCGAGATGGCGCCCGACAGCCAGGCCGAGCAGGCGTCCGCCGGGCTGACCAGCCTGACCGAGGCGGAGCGCGACGAATTCCTCGCGCTCAACGATGCTTACCGGGTGAAGTTCGAGCACCCGTTCATCCTGGCCGTGCGCGGGCGCTCGAAAGCGGATATCCTCTCCGTGTTCAAGGCCCGCCTCGGCAACGATCCCGAGACGGAGTTCGAGACGGCGATGGCCGAAATCGCGACCATCGCCCGCCTGCGGCTCGAGGAGCGGATGGGCGCGTGAGGCGCCGCCCCGGGCGAGAACGGGCACGCGAGGACGCGCCCGCCCCCGCGACGGCAGGAGGAGACGAAGGGAGGCCCATGTGACACGCTACACCCTCGCCATCGACCAGGGCACCACGTCGACGCGAGCGATTCTGTTCGACAAGCATCTGCAGGTCGTCGCGATCGCGCAGGAGGAGTTCGCCCAGCACTATCCGTCGTCGGGCTGGGTGGAGCACGAGCCGGAGGACCTCTGGCGAACGACGCTCGCCACCTGCCGCGCGGCCCTGGTCCAGGCGAGCGCGGGGCCGCGCGACGTCGTGGCGATCGGCATCACCAACCAGCGCGAGACGGCGCTCGTCTGGGACCGCACCACCGGCGAGCCGATCCACCGCGCGATCGTCTGGCAGGACCGCCGCACGGCCTCCGTCTGCCAGCGCCTGAAGGCGAGCGGGCGCGAGCCTTTCGTGACGGCGAAGACGGGGCTCCTCCTCGATCCCTATTTCTCCGCGACCAAGATCGCCTGGATCCTCGACCACGTGCCCGGCGCCCGCGCCCGCGCCGAGCGCGGCGAACTCGCCTTCGGCACGGTCGACAGCTACCTGATCTGGCGGCTCACCGGCGGGTTGCACCTCACGGATGCGACGAACGCGGCGCGCACGCTCCTCTACGACATCCACGCCCAAGCCTGGGACGACGATCTCCTCGCGGTGTTCGGCGTGCCGCGCTCGCTCCTGCCCGACGTGCGCGATTGCGCGGCCGATTTCGGCGAGACCCGCCCCGAATTCTTCGGCGCCGCGATCCCGATCCGCGGCGTGGCCGGCGACCAGCAGGCGGCGACCGTCGGCCAGGCCTGCTTCACGCCGGGCATGGTGAAATCGACCTACGGCACGGGCTGCTTCGCCGTCCTCAATACCGGCCCGACCGCCATCCCCTCGCAGCGCAAGCTCCTGACGACGATCGCCTATCGGCTGGGCGGCGAGACCACCTACGCGCTCGAGGGCGCGATCTTCGTCGCGGGCGCGGCGGTGCAATGGCTGCGCGACGGGCTCGGCATCATCGACGCGGCCTCCCGCTCGGGCGAGCTCGCGGAGGGCGCGGACCCGACGCAGGACGTCTATCTGGTGCCGGCCTTCGTCGGGCTCGGCGCCCCGCATTGGGAGCCCGACGCCCGCGGGGCGCTGTTCGGGCTCACCCGCAATACGGGCCCGCGCGAGCTCGCCCGCGCGGCGCTCGAGAGCGTCTGCTACCAGACCGCGGATCTCCTCGACGCGATGCGCGCCGATTGGGGCACGCGCGCCGGCGGCGACACGGTCCTGCGCGTCGACGGCGGCATGGTCGCCTCCCTCGCAGCACCGGTCGACCGGCCGCAGGTGAAGGAGACGACGGCGCTCGGCGCCGCCTATCTCGCCGGCCTCGCCGAGGGCTTCTATCCCGACCCCGCGCATTTCGCCGACCATTGGCGGCTCGAGCGGCGCTTCGATCCGGCGATGGGGCCGGAGGAGCGCAGCCGCAAGATCGCGGGCTGGCGGCAGGCGGTGCGCAAGCTGCTGGCGTGATCAATCGGTCCGCAGGCGGATCTCGGCCATCATGTCCATGCCGATCGTCTCGAGCTCGCGCCCGACTTCGGCCGCGTCGATCTCGGGCGGGATCACGATGCGCGCGCTCGCCTTGAACAGCGCCTCGCCGGACATGGAGCCCGTGAAGACCTCCGTCTCGAGCTCGTCGATGCTCACCCGGCGCGCGGCGAGTCGCTCGGAGATCGTGCGCACGATGCCGGGGCGGTCTGCGCAGGTGAGGTCGAGCGCAGCGCGGGCGCCGACGGGCGCGGCACCCTCCGAGCGGCGGGTGAGCACGGTGATGCCGTCCTTCGCGAGCGCCGCCAGGGCCGCCTCGAGCCCGGCCGCGCGGGCCTCGGGCACCGAGACGCGCACGATCCCGGCGAACGAGCCGCCGAGCCGCGCCATCGACGAATCGACCCAGTTCCCCTCCTCGCCCGCGATCGCCTCGGCGAGCCGCTTCACGAGCCCCGGCCGATCCGCCGCGACGATGCTCGCCACGATCTCCACTGCACCCGCCATGCGTCCCTCCCGTGACCGTTGGTCGTTGCGGTCCAATCGAGCCGTGGGCGGGGGCGATGTCAAGGAGCGGGGGAGCGCCTTCTCCGCGCGCTCGCGAAACGCACGACCTACACCTTCCGCGATGGGATATTGGCTCCGGACGCGCACAACCACATTCCTTCCGATCGGATCCCCAGGAGATCTCAGGGTTCGCGAAGGGCTCGACGGTCTCCCCTCCCCCTTGTGGGGAGGGGCCGGGGGTGGGGGTGGTGCAGGATGAAGCGTTCGAGTGCCTCCTGCACCACCCCCATCCGACCCGTCGGCTTCGCCGCCGGGCCACCTTCCCCACAAGGGGGAAGGACAAGATGGCGCTCGTCGCCGGCGCGGAGCGAAATGGGTTCACGAGATTGCTTTCCAGAACGGGAAAGAGAACGGCCGCGCCTCGCGGCTCGCTTCGGGGCGGGGCGGGGGCTAGGGTGGCACGAGACGACGCGCCGAGGAAGGACACGCGCCATGAGCACGACCACGAACCGCCGCTGGGTCCTCGCCGCCTATCCGAAGGGCATTCCCGACGCCTCCGCCTGGCGGCTCGAGGAGGTGCCGGTGCCGCGCCCCGGCCCGGGGCGGATCCTGGTGCGGGCGCGCTTTCTTTCGGTGGACCCGTATATGCGCGGGCGCATGGCGGAGGGGGCGAACTACGCCGCCTCCGTGCGAATCGGCGAGACGATGCATGGCGGCGGGGTCGGCGAGGTGGTCGCCTCAGAGCACCCCGATTGGCAGCCCGGCGACATCGTCGAGAGCATGGCCTTCGGCTGGCAGGAATACGCGGTCCTCGCGCCGGACCGCACGGGCCCCGGCGGCACGCATCGGATCGACCCCGCCCGCGCGCCGATCGAGAGCGCGCTGTCCTGGCTCGGCATGCCGGGGATGACCGCCTATTTCGGGCTCCTCGAGACGGCCCGGGTGCGCGCCGGCGACACGGTGCTCGTCTCGGCCGCCTCGGGGGCGGTGGGCCAGATCGTGGGTCAGCTCGCGAAGATCGCTGGCGCCCGCGCCGTCGCGGTCGCCGGCTCGCAGCGCAAGCTCGCCTGGTGCCGCGAGATCGGCTACGACGCGGCGATCGACTACAAGGCGTCGGGCGATCTCCTCGCCGCCGTGCGAGAGGCCTGCCCGAACGGGGTCGACGTGTTCTTCGACAATACCGGCGGCCCGATCCAGGACGCGGCGATGAAGAGCCTCGCGATCGGCGCGCGCGTCGTGATCTGCGGGCGGATCGCGCAGGCCGCGCGCTTCGGCGAGCCGGAGATGGGCGAGCGGCTCCTCGGGTCGCTGATCGTCAGCCGCGCGAGCGTCCACGGCTTCCTCGTGTTCGACTGGTACCATCGCCGCGAGGAGGCGCTCGCGCGGCTCGCCGCCTGGGGCCGGGAGGGGCGTTCCTGCGCCTCCTCGACGGCTCGAATTTCGGCAAGCAGCTCGTGCGCATCCCGCCGGCTAGCTGAGGGCGCGGCGTGATGGCGCGAGCCGAGGACGCAACCCGGGAACGATCGTCGCCGGCTCACGCCACGCGGGCGCCCTCGCTGCCCTCGATGCGGTCGAGCGCGGTGCAGACGGCGTCGAAGGTGAGGAGCGTCGAGGCGTGGCGGGCCTTGAAGGCGCGCACCGGCTCCAGCACCGCGCATTCGGCGAACGCGCCCTCGGGCGCCGGCCCGTTCTCCTTCAGCATGCGGTGCATGGCCTCGCGCGCCGCCCGCAGCTCGGCCGGGGTGCGGCCGACGACGTTGCGCGCCATGATGGAGGAGGCCGCCTGGCCGAGCGCGCAGGCCTTCACCTCGTGCGCGAAATCGACGACGCGCCCGTCCGCGACGGCGAGATCCACCGTGACGGTGGACCCGCACAGCTTCGAGCGCGCGGTGGCGCTGCCCTGCGGCGACGCGAGGCGCCCGAGCCGCGGAATGTCGGCGGCGAGCGCCAGGATCCGCTTGTTGTAGACGTCGTCGAGCATGGCGCGCCCGTTCTCCTCCGGCCGATCCTCAATATAGGGCGCCGGCCCTCCGGTGGATAGCGCCGGAACGGCACGGGGGAAGTGCGATGCGGCCAAGCGCCGCGACGGGCGATCCGCACGACGCCACGCTCCGTAAGCCAGGCTGTCAGAAGCGGGAGGCCCCACTGATGGATGCCGTGGTTAAGCCCTTGTCCGCGCGTGAGTGCTCGCACGACGCCGGTCAAGACAGGAAGACGATCCGCCCGAGCCGCGAGGAAGCGGAAGCGGCGGTGCGCACCCTCATCGCCTATGCAGGCGACGATCCGGACCGCGAGGGGCTCCTCGAGACCCCCGCCCGCGTCGCGCGTGCCTATGGCGAGCTGTTCGCCGGCTACCGCCAGACGCCGGAGGAGGCGCTCGCCCGCGTCTTCGAGGACGTCGAGGGCTACGGCGACATGGTGCT